>JABUQX010120999.1:0-10000 GCA_015478945.1 Trachelipus rathkii | reverse complement strand
AAGTCCAATAACTCTAATTATACTTTAATTCAAGAACTTGAGTGTGCCCAAATTAAGAGGAAACGGACTGTCTTTGAAATGTCTTACGAATGGGTTCTTTTATAAACCCTTATAAATAGGTCAGTAAGATGGGTACCAATTGAGGGATTAGATTTATGCCAAAAAGACGTAAATAGTAACCAAATTATTAAACTCTAGGTAACTTTTGAACCAGGAAGCCAGTAACTCTGATTATACTTTTATTCAAAAGAACGTGTCCAAATCAAGAGGAACAGGATGTCTGAATGTCTTACGAATGGTTCTTTTATACTCATAATAGGTCAGTAAGATGGGTCAAAATGAGTGATTGATTTAAGGATATAAGATACTGATTAAGCAAACAATATCATACGATTCTATTAACACTAAAAAAAACATGATATTGTAATATAACTTTTATTCATAAAGCATAACCAAAAAGAACTATCAGTCATCCTAAAATAATACCAATGTTGCGTCTTTCTATATACTCATAAATAGCGTCAGTAAGATGGGTTCAAAATTGAGGGATTGATTTTTATGAGGCCAAAAAGACAATAGCAACAAAATTTTAACTTCCAGAATGCTATTTGAAATATGAGGAAAGCCAGGTAACTCTGATATATACTTTATTCAAAAGAACGTGAGTCCCAATTAAGAGGAACAGGATGTCTAGAATGTCTTACGAATGGTTCTTTTTATACTCAATAATAGATCAGTAGATGGGTTACCGAAATTGAAGGTATTATATTTATCCAATAAAGAACAATATAGTTAACCAAATCTTTATAACCCAATGATAATCTTTTAAACCAGGAAGCCAGTAACTCCAGATATTTATACTTTTATTCCAGGACACCTTGTACCCAATTAGAGGAACAGGATGTCTGAATGATCTTTACGGAATTGGCTCTTTTAATACCCAAATAGTCGAATAAGATGCGGGTGCATTCTGGTGTAACGTTAAAGCGTTGTCGAAAAGAGGTAAATTTTTATAACTCTAGTAACTTTTGAACCAGGAAGCCAGTAACTCTGTTTATACTTTTATTCAAAAGTTGGTGTTGATTCTTTTTTGAAGGAAACAGGATGTCTGAATGTCTTACGAATGGTTCTTTATACCCAAATTAGGTCAGTAAGATGGGTCCAATTGAGGATTGATTTTAGAGCCAAAAAGACAATTAGTAACCAAAATTTGCACTCAGAAGGTTCATTTAAGAAAAGGACTTCTGATTATATTTTATTCAAAAGAAACTGATTGTCAAAATCGAAGGAGAACAGGATGTCTGAATGTCTAACGAATGGTTCTTTTATACTCATAAGATAGGTTCAGAAGATGGGCAAAATGAGTGGCATTATGATTTATTGCTAATTTGACTACAGTTTAAACTAAATTGTAACTCTAGTAACTTTTGAAACCAAGTGAAGTAAGCCAGTAACTTATCGATGAATATACTTATTAATTCAAAAGAACAATGTCCCACTTAAGAAGACAGGATGTCTGAAAGATCTATACGAATGGTTCTTATTTCAAACTATAACAGGTCGTAAGTAAGATGGGTTCACAAAAATATAATGAGGATTTGACTTTATGCCGAAAAAGACAATAAGCAAACCAAATTTTAACTCCGAGTAAACTTTTTGAAACCCAGGTAAGCCAGTGAACTCTCTAGAGTATTGTTACTTTAGGATAATTCAAAAGAACAGTGTGTGGGTTCCAATTTAAAGCAGGAACAGGATGTCTGAATGTGTTACGAATGGTTCTTTTATACTCATAATAGGTCAGTAAGATGGGTCAAAATTAGGGATTGATTTATGGTGATTTATGCCAAAAAGGCAATAGTAACCAAATTTTAACTCCAGTACTTTTGAACCCAAGTCTGCAATGCCTATTTATACTACTCTTCTTTGATCCCTTCATCAAAAGCTTTACTATTCAAAAAAGAGTTGTTGAATTTACCTTTAATCTTGAATGACTCCTTTACACGTTTTAAAAACCTAAATAACCAGAAGATACCTTAGGTAGCTTTCCAGTTGGACACCTCTTTCCTAGGGGCTACCGCGCAAATAAACCAGCAATATAAATCATTTAGAATTCTATAGGTAATCTCTTAATAGCGAGATAAGCAATAAGCGGTTGTGACACCATGGGATTCAGATGTTAAAAGTAGATTGGATAACAAGATAGTACTGATGTACTGATCTTACGAAATGTATTACTTTCATTACGGCATAATAAGGTTCAGTAGAGGCTCCCAATTGAGATTGATTTATGCCAAAAAAGACAAATAGCAACCAAATTTTAACTCCAAGTTAACTTATGAACCAGGAAGCCAGGATAAAACTTGCCTATGATGGCCGTCGTGATAATAAAAACAAAAAACTTTTAATTGAAAAAAAAGAAGAGAGCAGCATGTTGACCCTAAATATTAAGAAACGAAACATTCGGGCATTGGCGTACGAGACATGGGCTGTCTCTCTACGGAATGGGCGTCTCGGTTTTATACTCATGTTAAGTTATTGCTGGCAATCAAGATAAGATAGTCGATTATTCACAAAATGAAGGATTTGATTCTGTATGCCAAAAAGGACAAGTAGTATAACACAATTTAGAGTCTAGTAAAACTTATTTGAACCAAGTGAAGCCGTAGTTAACTTCTCTAGCAAATTACACTTTTATTCAAAAACTAAAGTGAACCTAAAATCTACACAAGTTATTCGAGTAAAAAAACGAGTTACAAAATATTGTACTGAAAAGATTATCTATACATTGAAAAATACATAAAATAGGTTATTTTTACTTTTATATAACCCATAATAATTAAATGAGATCACACTACATCAGTTATCACACAGCAATCCATGTGATACAATGAGGAATACACTAACAAAGTTAAAAAAAAATGTATTTGTTTTCTTGAATAAAAATTGATTAAAAAATGCTTAAACATGGGAATAATTAGGGTTTTCTTTCAGGTAAAGAAAAGCCAAAAGATCAATTAGATAATAATAATAATAAAAATAATAATTATGGTAACTCAAATTATGTAGGGATTAATATTGAAGATATATATATGCCAAAAAGTAACAGAAATAGTAATAAACAACAATTAATATGATAATACGTTATACTAGTTAATTACATTATTGAAACGATACAGGGTAAGCGCAAGTAAAACTTCTGATTATAACTTTAATTATTCAAATAGATAATAATACGTGATCCAAAAATACTAAGAAGATAAAACTTAAGGATGATCTGATTAAGTTTCTATTTTAACTAATGGTTACTTTGATAATACTCATAATAAGGTCATTTAATATTAAAAAGATAATGATGTTGTTCAAAGAGGAGTGTGTCAAACGCAAGATAATAATATACTTAGGGAATGTGAATATGAAAAAACGTAGATTCAGACAGATAGAGTTCGGATAGGCGAAATAAGTATGTGCTGAGCGAGTTTTGGACTTACAATTGCGTAGTTTGACTGAGCAAAAACATTTAAAGAGATTAGCAATTTGTAACCTTGTACCAAATAACGACAGTAAAAAATGTTAATGGAGAAAAAAACTTTTGAACCTAATAGTGGCAAGAAGCCAGTAAAACTCTGATATATACTGTTAATCAATCAAGACGATGGTGTAGTTCCACAATGAGATAACATACGATAACATGTGTGCAAAATGACCCACTGTGGCGCTGAAATCGCATCATTTACTGCATGAAGTGCGCAATAGACTTGATCGATTGTTAAGCACTTCATCCAGATATTTGAATCAGAGTACGAATTTCACCATGTTCTGTCAAGTATAAATGGATTCTTTATCTACTACTCATAACTAGCTTCAGTAGATGTTAGTTAATTCTGTTCTATAATACGATTATCAACATCATTTCAAAAAAGCAAAGGCTCTTTCATGTAGTCCTAAAGTGAATAATTCTAGTGAGTTAGGTCATGTGATAGCTGCTGCCAAGCATATGGCCCCTCTCTGCCATCAGCGGTTGAATCCAGTGTTTTTCGAGCTCAAATCACTCAAACAAACTACACAGTAAATGTAATATGATGCCAGAGATGCCCCGTCTTGTTGCAAACATTCTACCGGATTCCAAAGGACATCCATCGGAAAAGATTTGGTCTAGTTCGTTTCAGAAATCCACAAAAGGTATACATTCACATCGTAAGAAGGACCATTTAACAATGGGACCAAGTCAGTCAATTTCTAACTGGACCCACACCAAACTTTCACAGAAACGAATGTGTAAAGGTCGACTCAACGGTAAATAAATTGGCAGCCGTAAATGTTGAAGTTTGGCTTTATCAGCAAAAAATTCCGATCGACGCAAATTATTTTGTCGGTTATCCAGTAGTCGTCCTGATTGAGATGTAATTCTTTTACATCCGATTATCGGATTAAAAAACCGTTCACGAAGCAAAACTTTTTTACTCCACACTAAATAACGCAGAGGATTCGAAGGCACGCTCAGAAATTTCTGCTGTTGGCTTAATCTTGGACTGCTATGTTCCAGTACTGAAGATAATCATCTACGTGTATCTAGATGTAGAAACCAACACCTTTCTGAGAATGTAGTCAAACGATCCCTTTCTCGAATCGTCTGTGATGTAATTCGATAAATACCTGTCGATTGCCTGTGGAACCATTGTAGGAACGTAGAACGAATTCCAGCACTAAGCTCTCGCTACCATGCAAAATCCTAAATGTAACGATATCTGCATATTGTACGTTCGTAAATGTGAAAAGAGTGTATAAACTAATCACGAATCTACACCACAGATGGACAGTAACAATAACTAAAATCTAACAACCCTATCAGCAGCATCACCTTTACACCTCTGTTTTGCAGGAGATATGACAGTAAACTACGACTACGCTGCGTAGCGATCCCTCAAGGCTATACTTCTTAAAAAATAGAACGAAGGTGCAAATTTGCAAACTACATTTGTTTTTGTAATTAGCCCTTAATACTCACACCTAATTTCGATTCCGACCTATGTTGATATAACTTTTTTTCTTCTTCAAAAGACTTACGCAATAAAGTTAAAGTTTGGTCGCAAGTCTCTCCGGGATAATATATAAATATAAATACTAATTAATATATAATATAGTTATATAATATATATATATAAATAGTATATAGTATAGAATATATATATATATATGTATATAAATATATAATATAATATATATATAATAGATATATATAAAAATAAAGATAAAGATTATATATATAAGATAAGTACAAGTATAATGTAGAGATATTAAAATAAAAAAATTATAAATAAAAGATGTAATATAATAATAGAGAGAATAGAAGACTATAATAATAGAATAAGGAGGATATAGAATAGAGAGTAGAGAGAGAGAGGTATAGAAGTAGATATAGATAACAAAAGAAAGAAAAAAGATAGAGGAACTTGGGGGTGGGCGCAGGGAGCAAATAGGGCGGGGACGCAGGGGACGGAAGCCCGGATAGTGGAAAACCAACGGAGAGCCGAGTGAGAGCACAGCGATGGGCGAAAAAGGCGCAGGAATGTGTCCGCGCTTTTAAGTAGGAGCAACTAACCCAAGGGTGAACAAAGCAAGCGGTAAGCAA
Organism: Trachelipus rathkii; assembly: GCA_015478945.1. Taxonomy (NCBI): domain Eukaryota; kingdom Metazoa; phylum Arthropoda; class Malacostraca; order Isopoda; family Trachelipodidae; genus Trachelipus; species Trachelipus rathkii. The sequence goes on along the minus strand of JABUQX010120999.1, from coordinate 4,371 downwards.
ACCAACAAACACAAACCGATACACGGGAACAGAGGTGAATCAAATCGAGAAAGACAAAAGAGACCAGACGTCACTGAAGGAGCAAAATAATATAAAAAAATGAAGATGTATAAAAGGAAAATGAAAAGAAAAAGATAAAAACAAGATAAAAGAATAAAAGAAATGTAGAAACTACAGAGGAAAATGATTTAGTGCGAGATTTATTGCCAAAAGACAAATAAGTAACCAAATTTTAAACTCTAGTGTAAATACTTTTGATAACCAGAAGCCAGTTGAACTGCATGATTATACTTATTATTCAAAAGAAACGTGTACCCAATTGAAAGAGGAACAGGATATGTATGTCACAAATGTGCTCTTACGAAGTTTCTTTGCTAGCTATACCCATAACTATATCAGTACGAACTGGGTCCCACGAAATTGGAAGGGGATTGCAAATGCTAATACTACACAAGAAAAAACAAAGACAATAGCTATAATCAACAGCAATGATGTGAACACACTCGGTATTAAAAGTGAAAAACTACTATTGATATAGCAAGGAAATCACCAGACAGAGTGAAAACTACCTCGATCCATATACCTTTAGGATAAATCATAGAAAGAACAGTAGATACCACACAATAGGAGGAGGAGAAAATAAGAACCGCGCAGTGTTATATAGAATACAGTGAATGTAAACATGGTTAGAAAAAGGCGAATCGTGTGTGTGGAAAAACGTATTAACGGGGATAAGCAAAGTCCGGCGAGCTACGCCAATAACGTAGGACAACTCGCCAAAGTAAGATGTGGGTACAACCAAATGGATATGGGAGGAGTGGATAAAATTGCTAATATCGGTTGCACAAAAAGATCACCCCAAGATAGTAACCAAGAATTTTAACTCTAGATAAACCTTTTTGAACCAGGAAGCCAGTTAACGTCTGATAAAATTACTATCTGTGATTCAAAAGAACGTGTCCAAATCAAGAAGAACAGGATGTCTGAATGTCTATGGAACGAAATGTATCCGGTCTTTAATACTGGCGATAAGGTAGCTGCTCAGTAAAGACTGCGTGAGTCCACGAAGATGAGTGAATCTCGAACTGTTATGCTAATTGACGGGTGAAACCGTCAGTTGACTATCAGCGACCCTCCGCTGCGTCCATCGGGGAACCTCTAGGTAGAATCAACTCTCCCGAATTTGAAAAGACCAAAGGAGTAGTCACAGATTAGAAGCATATTAATGACTGTTTATTAAAACACACAAGCATGTGAAAGAAAAGAACGTGTCCAAATCAAGATGGTGGAAACAAAGGCGGATGGGCTCTTGCTCTGAAATGTCTGTACGAATTGAGGTATAACTACTATCTAATGGGCAGCGGCTATACTCATAAAAGGCATTAAGGCGAGTCAAGTAAAGATGAGCGTTATCCGAAGCCAATGAGTGGATGTAAGGGATATTTGTTTTGCTACTAAGATTAAACAGTAAAAAGATTCGACTACAGTAACTAAATTGGCTAACTCTAGTAACTTTGAAAACACAAGAGAAACCAGAAGGGAGGGTTAGACTGCGTCATAGGATGCTGCTATTGACTTGGTAATATTCAAAGACGACGTAGACGTGGCGGCCCGTACTGAAGATCACAGAAAAGGGATATAAAGAGATCTTGCGTATCTAAAGAGGTCTTACAGAATGGGTGTTTTTCAATAATCATAGACCAGTTTTCAACGTAAACATCGGAGATCCATTGCAGATCACGCGGGGATGATTTAGTGCCAAAAACAGGGACCAATAAGGCAACCAAGATCCTTTAAAACACCAGTAGATAACTTTTGAAAGCCAGGAAGGACCAAGTAAACTCGTGATGAGTTAAGACTTTTATTCGAAAAGGCAACGTGTGTAAATCGACAAAAATATAGGAGAAGAGAGTAGGAAGAAAGCAAGGGAACGGAAATGTTAAGAAAGAAAAGACAATATGAATAGATGAGGATGATACGAAAATGGATGTTCAATATTATACTCATAAGTAGACGAGCGAGGGTTAAGGATGAGGGTTGCGAAGAAAGATTAGTAGTGGGGAGAGTTGAGGATATAGGCGCAAAAGAGGGACAATGATAGCTAGGACCAGAGAGTTATTAACTCCCAGTAAGCTGTGTAGAACCGAGAAGGCCAGTAAGACTCTGATTATGACTGTGGGCGTGAGTTCAGAAGAAGGGAGGGACGGGTCCCGACGAATTAACGGGAGAGGCAAGATTAGTCTGAATATGTCTTACGAGAAGGTGAGTAGGGTGTAGGGGTGGTGATGGGGAGAGGTGTCGGGAGAGCGCGAGCGATGATGAGAGGTAGTGGTGTCGATGAGGTGAGATATGGCGTATGCTGCGAATGTGAGAGGGATAGTGAATATGCCAAGTAAGATCAATGGATGGATAGCCAAATGTTTAACGTCAGGAAGCGTTTGTATGAAGCGCAAGGAAGGCCGGTAGAATGACCTGGTATTATACTTTATTCAAAGAACGTGTGCCGAAATCAAGTAAGCGAACAGGATTGAGATATACTTGAATGTGACTTACGAGAAAAGATGAGGGTTCTTTAAATACCCAAAGATAAAAAATAATAAGAAAGAAAATAGTAACAGGATAAAAGATATGGGTCTACAATTGAGCGGATATGATTTATGCCAAATAAGGACAATAGTTAAACACAAATTTTAACTTGCTAGTTATAACTTTTTGAAATCTCTAAGGTAAAGCCAGTATAACATTGATTGCTGATACTTTATTTGTCAAAAGAATACAGTAAGTCCTAAATAAATCAAGAGGAAACAGTGATGTTATATTCTGAATTGATCTTACGAAATGGTTCTTTATATACTCATAAATAAATGTACAAGAAATGGTCAAAATGAGAAGTGATTGATTATTATGCTAATTTTAGAACTCAGTAACTAAATATTGTAAACTCTAGTAAACTTTTTGAATACACATGGAAAGCCAGTTTATAAATCTCTGATTACTAACTTTATATCAAAATAGAAACGATGTATGTTATAGTATGATATATATATAGATATATAGTATTTATTTTAATAATTATATATAAGTGTACTACTCTAACAATAGATAATATGGTAGTGTGTGTGATTGAAATAATATAGTTTTAACAAAGATAGTAGATAAGAGTAAATAGATGATATATAAAGAATTGTCTGAAAGTCTTACAGAATGAGTTCTTTATAGACAGAACTTCATATTGAACAGGCAGTAAGATGCGCGTCAAAAATTAGAATGAGGGTAATCATGAATATTTTATGATTGCCTAAAAATTAAGAGCAATGATAAGAAAGTACAAAACCACGAAAAAAATTTGTAAATAGACTCCAGATAACTTTGAACCATAGGAAATTAAGCCAGTAATACTACTGATAGTGTAATACTTTATAATTTCAAAAGAACGTGATTCCAATATTAAGTAGGAGAATACAAGGGTAAATGTCTAGAATAGTGTTAGCGAAATGTGTATCTATAGCGTGATCGAATGAATGGGGATGTGGGTGAGTCAGATAAGAGTAAGGAAGGCGGTGTGGTCAAATTAGACGGGAGAATATGTGAAGTTCAGGTATGACAAAATAGGGCAAAGACCCAGTAAAATATGAGTTTAACCAATAAATATCATATTTGAAAACTCGCACAGTAACTTTTGAACCAGAAGCCAGTAGTGAAGGAAGAACTCTGCTCTCTATACTGTTTTATTCAAAAGAAGCGTGTCCCGAATTAGAGGAACAGGATTGGCTGAAATTGTCTACGAATGGTTCTATTGGCATACTCCAGTAATTATGGTACAGTAAGCAATTGGGTTCATAATTGAGGGGAAAAATTTATATTATTGCCGCAAAAGCAGATGCAATAGCTAATCACCCACCCATGTTATGACTGGCCCAATGAACTTTTCCATAGCTTCAGTGGAAGACCAAGTAATATACCTTGTAATGATACCGCCAATAATGATGGCGAAAATGTTTCTAAAAATGAACGCCTTACGATCTCCCAATTAAGACTCGAAACAGGATGTGGAGCTGAAGTTCTATACACAACGTAATGGTTCGTTTCGAGAATCATTCACACTTCAGTAAAGTAGTTGCAGTAAGATGCGGTCCACAATTGAGTACTGGATTGATTTTATGCCCAAAAAGACAATAGTAACCAATTTTAAGCTCTAGTTACTTTTATGAACAATGAAACTGATAAGTTTGCTTATAATACTTTTATTTCAAAAGAACGTGTCACAAATCTAAAGAGGGAACAGGAATGTCTGAATGTCTTTACGAATGGTCTGTTTATATAACCCATAATAGGTCAGTAAGATAGGTCAAAATGAGGGATTGATTGATG
>JABUQX010120998.1:0-19544 GCA_015478945.1 Trachelipus rathkii | reverse complement strand
TTTTTTAAAAAACTTTTTTTATTTTTATTTTATTCCTTTTAATTTTCGGGATATTTATAAAAAAAAAAAACTTTTAATTTTATTTTTATTCTTTGAAAATTTTTTATTTAAAAAAAAAAACTTTTTAATTTTTAATTTTATTTCTTTTAAAACTTTTTGATTTTAAATTAACTAAAATTTATTCTCTTTATGTTTCTGGTAAATAAATTCACATTTTTAAAAACATTTAAAACCAGTTATTAAACAGTAAAATCAAACCACCACCATCATCCCAAACCCATCCATACTATAGATCTAATTGATCTATTAGGATTAACAGCTTGGACATAACAAAAGTTTTTACCATGTTAAAGTTAACTACGAACATTAACATATTAACCACACAACTTGACCTGTACGAATAATAAACAAGCCTCACTAGGGCAAATCTTATCTAACAATAAGTTTACTGATGGGGGAAGTGTAATAAAACAAGTTTTCATTTTTAAAAACTTCCTTTGAATCAATAAAAGAGCAAAAAAGAAACTCAATTAAAAGTAAATTTCATAAAACATACGTTTTATTTTAAACATTAATTAAGTAATATTCAAGGACAGAAGATTTCTGCATAAATTGAGAGCCAGTAGGTCTATATATTTCTCCCAAGATTCAACACGCCTTTGAAGGATTGTAAGTTATATATACCGCTATTACAGCACTAATACCATTCTCGGACATATACACAGGTTCACTAGCAGCCCACATCTCTCGTTCCAGAGAGAAGTAAATATCCAGCTACTAGATATTTGTAACGACACTCACTGAATTATTATCGCATATAACGGTTAAACCACCTATTATCACTTTGTAATATCATAGGGTTACACCACTCGGAAAGGCGGGTGGATGAAGGTGGGCGGTGCTGATTAGCTAGTTCATGATTTTGGAAAGTCCTCGGGAGTATTGGGTTGGCGGTACACATCTTTGAAGATAGAGACGATTCGTAATTCGTTTATTCATTTTAACCAAGCTGTAATATTTTCAGGGTAGTTCTCGTTAAATGTGATGTGGCCCACCTGGGCCCAAGGTGTCTTGAACAGTGATGATACCTGATACACGTACACGAAATGAACCCCTCATTGTGCGATTTTGAACAACAGACATTCGATCTAACCATAGTGAGGGGTCCGATCGGGCTGTCCATGAAGCATTATTATTAGGGGTGAATTTTCTGATCAGCGTACGTAAGTTCTCGACTAAAGTGTAATGTACTTGAGTCGGGGTGCCTCCGCTCAATCATTGGCCGGTTAAGGCTGGCTATTTTCTTTCGACTCTTTTTGTCATTTCTCATTACTTGCTTTTCTTTTTCCGATGCTCGTTCAAGCACCTTACTTACCCAATTTTCTTTGGGAAAATAGAGAGAGATGAGATGAGAGACGAGAAATTCGAGGAGAGAGGACAGAGAGAGAGGAGAGAGAGAGAGAGGGAAGAAGGGGAGTAGTGAGAGAGAGAAGAAGGGAGCGGAAGGGATTAGGAGAGGAAGAGGAAAGAGTGAAGAGAAGGGAGGAGGAGGAGAGAGGGGGAGGAGAGAGGAGAGTGACGGAGAGAGGAAGGGGAGGGAAGAAGAGGAAAGAAAGGAGGAGGGGAAGAGTGCGGAGGATGGGGAGAAGAAGGGGTGAGAGCTGAGAGAGAGAGAGGAGAGAGGAGGAGAGGGGGGAGAGGGAGGAGAGAGGGGAGGAGATGGGAGAAGGGAGGAGCAGAGGAGTGGAGAGTGAGAGGAGTAGCGAGGAGGAGGATGGAGGAGAGAGAGAGAAGAGAAAGAGGAGGAGAGGAGGGGGAAGGGGGGGGAGGAGGAGGAGGAGAGAGGGGGGGAGAGAGGACGAAAGAGGGAGAGAAGAGAGAGTGAGGGAGAGTACGGAGGAAAGAGGGGGAGGGAAGGCGAGTTGAGGGGAGCAGAGGGAGGCGGAGAAAGGGGAGGGGGAGAGCATAGGTTGAGGAAGAGGGGAATTTTGGAGAGGGGAATTGAGAAGGACAGGGAGAATAAGGAGGGAGGGGGAGGAGTGTAGGTGGGGGGAAAGAGAGAGGGAGAGAAAACAAGAGGAGTTAGAATGATGGAGATGAAGAATGGTAGAGAGGAGAGAGAGAGAAGAAGAGTGTAGCGTAGGAGGAGAGAGAAGAAAAAAAGGTCATAAATTTGGTAGGGAAATAGTTGATCTCACAACATCAAGATATTACTCTCAAGATTAACCTGTTTTTATCCGACTACGACGATTTCACCGAGTGAGGGGCAGCGACGAGATAAAGAGAGAGAGATCAGGAGAAGAGAGAGAGAGAAGAGACGACATGGAGCAACGAGAATAGAACTGATGGAGAGAGAGATGAGTGAAGAGGAGAGGAGACCTGAGAGTATCAGAGGATGCACAGAAAGCGAGGATTTGAGAGGCAGGAGAGAGAGATAGAGAGAAGAGACTAGGAGAAGAGAGAGGACTGAACCAATACACCTAGTCGCTGAGTGAGCGATGACACTCTTTTATTTTTTGACAACAAATATTAGCTCAGCAAGGCAACTCGTACATACCTATATGGTAGCATACGGTTAGAGAGAGAGAAATCTCATAAGGAGGCCTAATTCAAAAATTAGTGTCCGTTCTAATCTTTGTGGTTCCAATATTTAATCATGCGTCCGATATTCCTAAGGTCATACAATTTACATACAATCATTTGCATATTCAATTCCATTGATCGTTCAAAATTTTCATATCGTACCATCACTAATATATTATATATAATGAATATATTATAAACGATAATATAATGTATTATATTATTATATATAGTATATATAAATATATAATAATTTAATATATAATAATATAGTAGTAATATATATAATATATCTTATATATACTTATAATTATATATTGCTATACTATATATATATTTATTATAATATTATATATATATAATATTATAATATAATATAATATATTACATATATATATATATTATAATATTATATATACCGAATATTGACAATATACAATATTGTCAATATATTATATTATGTTATTATATCATGAACCTTGGACCTTTACAGACTTGAAAGAATACATTTTTTTCATCGTGACACATAAGGGTTGTACACCCCTGTATCGTTTTACGAAAATAATAAACTGCTTTTAAAAATTATATTAGAATTATATCTAAATTATCAAAATCGTCCATCCAAAGCAAATTTTGCCTTTCATTCAACCGTTCCGGTTTGTATTTACGTTTTTAAATAGTTAAGTACATTATAAATATGGTATATTATACTATAATATATATTATAGTTATAATATAAATTATTAGTTTGACTTAACGAGCTTAGGAGTATATATATAATCACATATAATATATATAATATATATATATATATAATAAGGATTGGTTCAGATTTTTTTAGATAGCGTGTACCACAGTATGTTATGTAACTACGAGAATAACGCAGGTCACGGTCTATCATACCAGATGTCAACAAGAGATCTATAACTGTAGTGGAAAATATATCAGCCGAAAATTTCTTAAGGATGGGATTTACTCTCTTTTTTTTATTTTTGTGTCTTTTTTTTTTTTTTTTTTTTTTGCTTATTCAGTTCAAATATATTTAAAATTTTATTTCCCTCCCATCATACGGGGCTCGAGCGACGGGGACAGTTAAGTATACCAAAAGTGTTTTTGGAAGTAAAAATTAATTTTCTTTTTTTTTAACTAAAGGAAATACATAGGGGTTAAAACCACAAAAAATACGATGCAGGAGCGGGGTCTCGTCGGCCTCCCGGTGGACGAACGGCGGGGGACTAATCCCCCCCTCCGGAGATGGTTGAGGGTCTCCGGAACCCCGCTCTTTGTTATTTGGTTGTCGCGGGGGTTCCTTCGACCATCCCCTCCGGGTATGAAACGGTCCCCCCCCCTCTGTCCCCCCGTCGGCTCGAGCCCCCTAATGGGCGGTGATATATAATTTTTCGACCGAAAAAAAAAAAAAATAAAAAAAAAAAAAAAAAAAAAATTACGCCTTTCATAGTATATATATAATATATATTATTATATATTTATTATATATATATATATTATATATATATATATATATATATATTATATATATTATATAGACTGAAAAAAAGCAATTATTTTAAGAGAATAATAATGACAGTTTGAAAGCCTCCTTTCTTTCTATTTCTATTTTTATAAGTTCGTCTATAATAAATAGGCTGAATGTATGTAAACATTAATATTTTAAGGACATAAAACTTTTACGAGTCTTTTATTGCCAGCACCATAATAATATATATATATATATATATATATATTATATACATATATATATTATATATATATATATATATATATTATATATATATATATATAATATATATATATATAGTATATATTATATATATATAATATAAATATATATATATATATATATTGGGCCGTAGGCTCAAGATTTCATTTAGGGGGCAAAGGGTGAAGAGTGAGTTTATTTTATATATATATTGATTTGATATATATTATGATAATATTAAATAAAACAGTATAACTACTCAAATATATATATATATATAGTTATTATATATATTATTAATAATACTGCGAAAATTGACGATATCTTCTCGAAGTTCGACCAATCAGAAAAGAAAGATTAAACAAGTATAAATGAACGGCACGAATTATATATAATATAATATATATATCTTATATAATATATATATATATATATATATATTATATATATATAAAAAAAAATTAATGGTCTTCTCTGTTGTGTCTGTGATATTTCTTTTATTTCCTGCAATTATGTTTTTTAATGTGTTTGTCTGCAAGGAATATCAACGGTACGCCTTCCGAGATTGATTTTATAACAGCTTTGGCAGCCGCCCAATGCTATCGACATATACTGAAAGTTCTAGCGGAAAATAATGTCAGAAGAATCCAGCTGCATGTATAAAAAGCACAAAGCTAGTTGACTTTAAGCAATATGGAAAACTGGAAAAAACATTAAAAAACTTTAGAAAAAAATAAATATAATGACGATAGTCGTTTGTAATTAATATTTACTACTTCATTATCTATCGCTTCTATTGATGTATTTTTTTCAGTTTTTCTTACTACTAAACCCTTAAAACCGTCGTCTGGCAAATATATAAGGTTCATAATTTTTATTTCGCAAAATTTAGGGGGGGGCAAGGCCCCCCCTGCCTACGCCCATGACGTATTATATACTAATAATTTATACTAGTGTGGCTACTTCAGTACATTCGGTGTGATTATCATGATATAATGCGACGCTATTCTACCCTATATAGCTATCCCAGAATAGTCTCCTACATTAGGTTATTATCTATAGACGTCGCTGTAAGCTTATAGATAACTCACATGTTAGTTATTACCTACTGATTTTACCTAATCGTACTTCTCAATATCTGCAATATCTCCTAGATACTGCTCTATCGTTATCGAAATATATTAAGTAAATGATTACTGCAAGATATTAGTTAATCGCTCTCCATTATTACGTATAGTATATTCCTGTATAATCTATAGCCTCTCACTCAACTTCTCTTTCACTCTATCTCCATCTGCCGTTCTAGTATATACGTACGAATGTAAGTATTTTTCATTTTACTATCTATTTGTATTTTCTTCCTCTCCAGGAGGGTGTTAGTCGGAGAAAGCTCTCTCGTTGGTTTAATTTTCAAAAGGTGTTGAGTTAGAAATTTTGAAAGGCAAAGGGCAGAAACTTTTGGACAGGGATCCACAAACCCTGCTTTCTAGGTTGTACCAAGCATTGGATGCAGAGATTTACCAGCTGCTGAACAGCATGCCAGGACTGTTATATTTTCTTTTCCAAATGTCCCTCCTCATCTTTACTCAAGTTCCCTTTTTTACCCAGGGACTAGAAAGATCAATGCAAAATTTACGGAAAACACTCAGCGGTCCACATAACCCCTGAAAAAACCCAACCCATGACTGCTGGGTAATTTAGAGCTGTGAGGCACGCTGGTTTTCAGGGATAGGTATTACAGTGCAACCCTGCCTTGTAGCTTCGTTAGGTTACAGCTACAGAAACTATTGGAAGAGCTAACTTATACTACAGTCTTCGACGCTATAGAACCTCCTTTACAAAATATGCAGAGCTGAATTGGACACTTCTTTCGAAAGTTTATCATCTAAGTATTATGTCATATCTCCCAGACTTTTATACCGTCTGTCGATCTATACACGAGATTATTCCTTTGTTGTTATGTCCTTACTGATCTAATAAAATGCAGTACCACAATAGCCTATCTTCTCAATTCCAATCCTACCCATTTAAACGCATCAGTCCTTCATCAACTGACGCACATGAGGTATTACACCTTACAGCAGATCACGGACATTCTGCACATATTGTCTGTTAGCACAAAAATTAATGATCTAGTTGTTTTAGATTGTGACGAAGCTTAGTGTAGACGTAACTCCATGTTATTAAATTTACTTTTTCGTCAATAAGGTTCTGAATAATGATAATTCACCAAAAAAAAATGCTTTTCTTTTTTTTGGGTTCCAACCCCCAGGGCTTATCCAACAAAGCAATATAAAACCAAATTATGGTTCTGTGGATCAGCGATAATTATCATTAGGAGAAGAATGCAAATCTCTAATACGGTACAAAATCATTTTATTACTCTACAGTTTCAATCTCCAGTATAAAACTAGAGTACCCCCCGTGTATAAAAACATATAATCAACATAAAATTGCAACTATCAAAATATAAACATACGCTAAATACATCGTTTAAAAATCTTCCAGTATTCCTCGTGTTTCACATCTGGCATGTATTGGCGAGATGAAATAAATTATGATTGCCTTGATATCTATAATAAACTGTGAAAATTTGACACAATTAATTAATAAATACAATTAAAACTAGGTTAAAAGAGCTCGAATGGAAAACATCACTATCGTACAATAACTGTGCACACTCTCTTGAAAGTTAAAGAAGAAAGCAAGAAGTTAGGTCTAAGCCTAAACATAAAGAAAACAAAAACCTCTATAATACTTATAAAAAACGCAATCCATTTAAACAACTGTCTCGATTTTCTCTATAGACCTGAAAGCTTCAGTCTCCTAAAGCCTTTACACTGCTACTACTATCATACCAGACTACTAACTACTAAAGATATTACTTAATTCTAAATACGGATATTTATAATAAATTCATATTTTTAAATAATTTTAGGACTGTCGTAACAAATCTCACATTGATTCTGTTTAACACTAATCATTTAATTAAAGATTCAAATGTTATATTTCTTCTCATGAAACGTTGAAGCGTATTTTACCTTGGGTTTTGAAGGCGAAGTTTTTAAAAGCGTTGTATCAGCAAACTTATATCACAGTAAACTAACACCTTATAAATTGTTTTTTCACCCGTGTCGCCCGTGTTGGATTCGCAAGTTGTGTTCTTCCTAAATCATTTACGATTTACAAACTCTTTTCTCACAGACAACTCACTTATATGGTTTTTCAGTCCCGTGTTGGGTGCGATGTGAGGTGTGTCTAAACTTACCCCTTTTAATCAATTAAAACGTTTCTCACCAGTAAGAACACTTAATGGTTATTTCACCCGTGTGTTATCGGCCTCTAGAGTAGTGAACTCTAATTAATTACTTTTTATCACTAAAACCTTTTCACAGTTAAGAACACTAAACTTTCTCTCTCTCACGCGCGCATCAGTAAGCAGCTCGACCCCTTCTTTAAGAGCTTCAATCCACTCACCTATAAGTTTTCCTCACAGTTTAAGAACACTTAAACTGTCTTGTCACCCGTTTGATGCGATTCGAAGGTGTCTTTATAAACCATCTGATTTACGATTAAACCTTTTCTCACATAAGAACACTTAAATGCGAATTATCCACCTGTCTGCTATGAACTTTAACTGAATAGAAAAGTACAAAAATACAACAAACAATTAATTCATCTATAAAAGAAGAAATAATAAAGTGTTGTACGTTTTGTAATCCTACTACTGATGTCTGTCATATCATCATGAAAATCATTTTAATGCAATATTTCAAATAATTCTAAAATGATCTAATACAATTTATTAGTTATTAACTAGTAAGTTATAATTTAACTGCATAGTATTTCTTTTTCGAAATAACCCACCATCTTTACTGTTTCCATATTTGGTTTATTATCTAAATAATAATAAGTAACCAATAATACCATTATAATGAAATAATAATTATAAATAATAATAACTAATACATAATTATAATAATAGAATAAATTAATATTAATAATATCCAATCAAAATAATAATAATAATAAATAATAATAACTGTGGATCATTATGTGTTCTATGTAAAAATTAAGTTAGTGGGGCTTGGATTGGAGAGGAAGGTGATAACGGAAGGAAAGTGCGTGTAAAATTAAGGAGTGAGAAGTTAAGGTTGAACAATGGTTTAGTAAGGATAAGTAGTGTGTTACGATTTTTGCACAAGTTAATAAATCAGTTGTCATTTTTGTTACATTCAGTGGAGTCATTTTGGATTCCATTTTCCCCTTTTGGATAAGCAATTGTAGCAGCTTGACAAAAAGAATTTATGTGTGATATGCTCAAAGTAGGAAGTAAGAAGTCTTAACAGTGAAATGTGACACGCGTAATTGAAGACGCTAAAGGAAGCTGTTTAAAAACTAGAAAAAGTACGTCGTGAATTCTTTCTAAAGATTGCAATTGATGATAAGTTTCATAAAGAAAGATGCTTGGAATTCTATAAAGAGGAAAAAAAGAAATACTAAAAGTTGCCATAATAGGGAGAAAAGAAGAGGGTAAAATGAAAACAGTTGGGAAGGAGGTATGAATGGGAGTTCTTAAAACGGAGAATGAGTAGAGCTTCTTCTGAAAGTATGCGCCGACAATGCGGTTTAAGAATACCAGAAGTAGAGCACCCATCTGCTCCTCTAGAACAATCAGTGTCGGCGCACTCTCTCTTATTATAACTTATTGAACATGGAACTGTAGAGGCCTGTATAACAGATAAAAATTCACTATAGTCTACGAATAACAAACTCCACAGACTTGGCAACATCTATATATACAATGACACATCTCCTTGATGAGCTATCTTGAACGTGCTGCCGTCACATCGACAAGTAACGCTACGATAATTCGCGTGTACATGTAACGGGATAGTGAAGGTATGTAGTGGATTTATGGTTGCAAGAAGAATTAGGTATTTTGGGGATGAGGTTATTAGCAAGGAGGAGGTAAGTGAGAAAGTTGAAGAATTGGTAAAATCTGCAGTTATAGATGAAATTACTGGGGGGAACTGATCAAGAACGGAGGCGAGATTGGTGATTGATTGGATTTTTGGAAGTTGTGTAACTAAAGCGTTTTATGAAGGGTATAGCGTTCCCAAGGGATTGGAGGATAGCTGTAATAGTACCCTTTATATAAGGTAAGGGAGATAAGGAAAACATGGAATATAGTCGGTTGGTTAAGCGGATGTATCATGGTGAGTGAGTGTGTTGGGAACCAACCGGCTGGAGACCGAAGAAAAAGTGGATTTGAGTCAGTAAAGGAAGTCTTGCAGGAGAGAAATTGTGAGTTTGGCAGAGGCGAGAAGAAAGGTGCATGATTAGCTGAGAGATGGCGGGGTGTTGTAAGGAGGTATGGTTGTGGGCTCACCTGGGCCAGGATGATACCCTACAGCTTGACGATTTACCATAGGAGGGTCCGTCGCGTTCCCATGAAGCTCTAGTGTGGATTTTCTGATTGCGACGAATGGTCTTCACTAATTAATGGTACAGAGGGGGGTAAGGCTGGCATTTTCTTTTCAACTTTTCATACTTCTTCTATTGCTTTTCTTTTCCGATGCTTTTGATGCACCTTACTAAAAAAATTGAGAAAAGGGAAGATGAAATAATAATAATAATAATAATAATAAATAATAATTATAATTTAATTAATAATAATTAATAATTAATAATATAATAATAATAATAAAAAATGAATAATATTAATAATAATATAATAAATAATAAATAATAATAATAAAATAATTAAATAATAATAATATAAATTAATATTAATAATATTCTATCTGAAAGTGATGCATAAAAAATAGCTATCTTCTAAATATGAATAAAATTCTACTTCGATGGGTTTATAATTCTGCATATTAATTAAAATATTAATCACAATTTAGCTTCTAAAAGTACTATAAAGTCCCTCACTCTTGTGAAAATTATCACAAGTTTGGAATTCGTTTTTTTTCTCACGTTTTATCTCAAGTTAAAACTCATGAATATTACAATGTAATATCAATTACATATATTTAAATATTTTTTTAAGACGTTCTTGTTAATTGAACATCGAAGGTTTTGACTGGCTCAGCCCCAAAACTAAAATTGGCAAAATTTTCTTAGTTTTCATTCGATTTGCATCATATATAAAGCAAGATGCAGCTTTTTCGAAATCTCAAACGTCTATTTCGAGTAGTTTTCCTGTCACTATAGGTTTGTTGTGTATTTTCATTTGAAGAAAAACCATGTACCCAACATTTGTGAGTTCACCTACAATTTTTGTTGAATGACTTGAAACTTAAACTACACAAAGATGGGTACACGCAACCGTTTGCCTTTGGGCAGAGAGAAAAATGGACAAAAATTAAAAAATTTTTTTTGGGTATACGAAAAAAAATAATCCCTGAGTAAGGGAGAAAGAATTTCCACAACGTACGTTCTGCGTGTCGTAAGAGGTGACTAAATGGACAGTGGTAGCTGGGTTGGGGTCCCGCTACCACTTATTTATGCCCTAAGAATGTTCATGCATGTCCCGGAATTTTGGCACGTATTTGCACACTCCACCCCCAGTTCTGGAGAACCAAGGAGAAGATAATGATAATGAAAAAATATGATCTAAATAAAAAGGTGACCCCCTCCCCCCCAACTATACATGCCCAGAAAGTTTCATACTGGTTCGGATGAATATTAAAACTTAAGGTGAAAATCCTAACCTTCTCTTAATATTAAATATAATCTGCTTTTTATTTTCAGTGAACCACATCCCATACATTTTCAGTTCAATATGCAACCTCATTTTTCAATCATTATCTTACACACAATGTTCTCTCTCAATAGATTCTCCAATTAAAATCTTGAATGACTTTCAACTTATTTTAATTACCATCCCTTCCTTCATTCCAAATCTATCTAATGTAAAGTAATGGGCAGAAATAAGGAAGTAGTACAAGTGGTAATGACATACTCAAAATTATTCATCTTTACAGATTGCACCTTAAATATATGCACTTCTTATTCCACACCATGGTTTCACTACACTTTATACAATTAACACCATTTATCAATGATGCATCCCCCAGAAACAGAGCTGCAAAGACATCTCACGAGCCAGTAAAGTTCACAATTTAATCACACCACCTTCCTCCCACTCACAACTTTCTCATATCTACATTTGCTTTCAATTCGTTCCCTTTTTCAATCCAAACATATAGCCTAAACCGATTTTTAAACTTACTTATTCCAATTGCTCACCATTCAACATAATTTCTCCGCACAGAAAACTCTTCTCATCCCCACTACCATCGCCTACATCATTATCTACATTTACTTTCAGAAACTACTCCTTATACACCTCTACTAAACCTATACTAATCCTCTCAGCTTCTTTCAGATTCGCCACACGCAAAACCAAATCATCAGTTTTACAATAGAGCACCCTCCACTCTCCATCAATCTAACACCTTCTCTATCGCACCTATGCATATATAAATTTAAATACCAATAGGAGACATAAACACATCCCTTGCCGTCACTGCCACTTATTAATTTTTAAATCATTCACTTTTCAGGCACCATTTCTCTTACACACCTGCTTCACTATCGACTGATACAAATTTATTGATTCTCATTGAGAACCCAATTACCACTAACACACAACATATTCACTATACCTCCACATGAGGCTTCCATGACAGCCCTATTCAAGTCTTACATAAATACCTAAATACAATTTATTCTTCTCTCTAATATATTCTCAATCATTTGTTTTCAATGTGAAATTTTAATCTACACATTTCTCTACCCACCCATTTCAAATGCACGCTTCCTTTTCGCCAATCAGTCCCTAAGTCACTTGAGACGAACTCTTTCAATTAAAATACCATCATATATCTTCCCTACGATCAATCTTCCACGCAGAGGCGGAGAAGAAAGGTGCAAATAGGAGTGGATGGAGGGGTTTTGTCAGGGGGTAGGGTATGGATTTGTGGCTGCCTGGTCCTAAGGAATGAAACTACATTTGACGAATACCACAGTGAGAGTTCGTGCGTCTCAGTGAAGCCCTTTGGGCTGTATTTTTTATTTGGGTGTCCGCGTAGTCCATCGTAGGCGTGGTCGTCAAACACTTACCCATCTGCTAGGCCCAGGTTCAATCCCAGCAGTGAGAAATTACTTAAGGGGTTTATTTTCAAAATATATAATATATATATATATATATATAGGAATATATATATTTATATATATAATATATATATATATATATATATATATATATATAATATATATATATATTATATATACTATATATATATATATTTCTTTATCTACCTCTTTTCCCAAAGACTGGGGGTAAGGGTGCGTTCATAGCATCGCGAAAATGAAAATAGCAAAAGCAGTTAGAAATATGACAAACAGTTCGAAAGGAAAAGCGCAGCCTACCGCCCCCTCTGTCACCATTAATTAGTGAGAACTGGTCACAGAGACAGAAATCCACTCTAGAGGTTCACGGGACCGCGACGGGCCCTTCACTACGGTAAATCGTCAATGTAAAGGTTCATCCCTTGGCCAGGGTGGGCCACAACCATACCTCTCATACAAAAAACCCCGCCCATTCATTCCTATTATGCACCTTTATTCTCGCCTCTGCCAAACAACATTCTCTCTCCTTCAGACATTCGTTCACCGAACTCGATCCACTTTTTCTTCGGTCTTCAAGCCGGTCGTTCTCAACCACCACTCACCACTTGACATCCGCTTAACCAATCCGCACTAATCACTTATCCTTTCCACAGACCAAATAACCATCTCACCATACTTTCATTTATTCTTCATTGTACCCCTTTCTTTCACACCACACAACTCACTAATACGTTCATTCTCATTTTATCTTAGATTACTTCTCACACCTAGCGTGCTCCTAAGATTGTCCATCTGTATACATTGTACTTTAATCATATACTTGCTTATTCCAGACCATTAGTCTCACTACTACTTACAACAATAAACATAGGTAACAACCTACCCTCATGTTAAGACCTAGCGCACTTCAAGGACTTTTTTTCTTGAAAAAATCTTCATGGTTTACCCTTATATAGTATATATCAATATAATATATACTAATATATATAATATATATATATATATATATATATATATATATATACTATATATAATATAATATATATATATATATATATACTATATATTTATAATATATATATATATACTATATTATATATATATATATATATATATATATATAATATTAATTATGTATTCTATATATATATATATAATATAATAATATATATATATAATATACTATAAATAATTTATATATATAGTATAATATATAGTTATTATATAATATATATATATATATAATAATATCATATATAATATACTATAGATATAATTATCATTTGATTTAATTAATATATAATAGTATATATATAAATAATATATAATAATATTATAATATATATATAATATATAATATATATTATATAATATAGTTTATAATATATTATATATATATATATAATATATATATACTATATACTGATATTTTTTTAGGTAAACAAGGTATAGGAAAACACTAAACCCTCCCAGTAAACAGTATGGGAAAGGGGAATTTCTATCAGACAAGGTTACTGTGAACATAACCCTGATAAGTGGGGTTATATTTTATCATAATAGATAGCTAAAAGCTGCTTCTTGTTTCAGGGTGTAGGAAAATGTAATGTTTTAATTTCACAACTATCTAAGAGGACCTATATGATAAATATATAAGAAGAAACTTATCTAGTGTAATATCTGTATTGTAAGATATGTTTTTTTAATCTCATATTCCCATTCCATTCGATTCATCAATTCCATTGATTCCTTTGATTGCTAAAAGTATAAAAGGGAAATAGAATATGAATGGAGACCATTTTTTCGCTCTTCTTAAGGTGTGTATTCCTATCTGTGGCTTGTGTATATAAACTCAAATGTAAAAAGAACTCCACTAAACACCAATTTAACTATATGAAATCAAACTGTCTTCATCCTCCTTTGGTTTTTTTTGTCTCTCACTATAAATTATACTTTCATCAATATTTTAACCTCACCATCAAGTCTGTATCAAGGTAATCAATTTTTGTCATATTAGGATTGTTGTTTTTTCTAATCAATTTAAAGTCAGTTTAAACATTAACCACTTAATAAATAGGAATGGGAGGTTCAGAGGATGAGAGAAGAGAAATAGAGAGAGAGCAGCAGCATAAGGATGAGTACAATAGGTGCCCAAGATTCAGGGGAGAGGATGATGAAGAGTTTGACATTTGGTTAGATAGGGTAAAACCATGGGAAGTGCATGCGGATGGTATTGCAAGGTTCACAGGAATAGAAGAAAAATTAAGTGTGAGAGGAGAGGCTTCTAAGGTGATTAGAGGAATACCAGATAAACAACTGAAAGAAAGAAAAGGAGTATATGGGAGAAATTTGGTGAGTGATGGATTCAATAGATTGAGATTTTTGTTTAACATTCAGAGGAAGAAAGAGGAGAACATGAGGGCAATTATTTATTGCAAAGGGGCACCTCTACTTATGAGTACATAATTTAGCCTAAAATTATGTGGAAGGTAGAATTATTTTTTAAATGACGTTGTTTTTCGCAGAGAGAGGCTTATTTAAGTGGAATAAAATCCTCAAAAATATAGACTCAAAATAAGAAATAATAAGGTTAATCATAAATGAACTACCAGGGTGGCCATGAAAAGGCAGAATGTTCCTAAATCACAACCTATATACGAAATTTTCGAAATTCCTCCAAGTCAATGAATCCCTAATGAATAAATAAGTGGTTTACGCTAAAGTAGATTAAATATGCTATCTCAATTAGATAAGTAGATATACAGATATATATAGTTTTCATCATAAAATTAATCAATTATTTTATAATAAAAATAATAAATAGTATAATATTAAATTGAAATATTATTATATTACATTAGTTGCTTTAATCTAATATCTTTTATTTTATTTAGAGGAGGCCCGGCCTCTGTGCTTCCCCCGTAAAACCGCGCCTGATATATGTATATAATTAATGTAATATATTTATATATATATAATATTTATAAAGGACTCAAGAATGCCATGGTATCAGTACTTACAAAAATTTCTGCGGGAACCGGAATTTATTACATTTATATAAATATAATATTAATTTGAATAATATATGGACTCATGAAAATTTATTTATTACTAAAATTGACTTAATAAAACAAATTTATATTTTTGTATTATTTGGTAATTTATCAAATTGGTAATTATTTTTTATGTCTACTAAATGGTTATTTAGAAAAAGTTAACGCTATATATATAATATATATATATATCCGCAAAGAGAGTGTTAATCCATGACGTCTGCAGTATGACATGAGATAAAGTTTTCCCTCGCATGAAACGACATCTGATGAGTTTGTAAGAGAATGCGATCTGTTTCATGATGTTTTCTGCCTATTCACCTATTATTCACAATACCAGAGAAGTCATCCCCATCGGTCTCCACAGATTTAAGCGAATTGAAGATTAGGAGTAAGTAGACTCGGATAGTCGTACGTCCAGTAATGTGAATAGTAATGAGAAGAGAGAGAATTATTCTTATGTCACGAGTGTACTCTGAATATTAGAGTAACGCTAAGTATGCAACATTCAATAATGCAGTTTACCCATTCACACTACGCAAATACCTCAATTGTATTCTATCTCGGAGTTATCACTCCACTATAGATAAACAACTCTACACTCGCGTCATCTAAAACATCACTAAATTGGATTTAACATTTTCTCCACTCTCGTCTTCTTTCCTTTCTCCTCTCTCTCTCTCCTCTCTCTCTACTAAATTAAATAATATATATATATATACCTATATATATAATAATATATATATATATATATATATATATTATATAATATATTATATATATATATATAATTATATATATTATAATATATATAATATATATATAATATATATATAGTGGTGAAATGTTGTTCTTGTGATATATATTTTTTCCTTTCTCCTTTTCTTACTATAAAGGTTGTTAGTTCTTAATGGTTTCAAAAAGCTTAGGTGGATTTCATGTTGATTCTGGAAGCTATTCCTTCGGTCTGGTATTCTTCTGGGAGCTGCTGCTGTTGTTTGTTATCTACTTCTTTTCCCAGGGTGACCAGTCATGGAGTTGAAATATTTCGTCTCCGTCCTTTTTTTTTGGGGGGGGGGGGGATTTTTCTGTTTGGATTTTTTTTTCTTTCTTCTTTTTCATCATTGTCTCTTTTTTCTGGAACGAACTTCTTTTTCTTTGTGTGGTTTGTAATTGGCTTTAAGGTTAAACGACATATCTTATGGGATTTTGGATTCCTATTTTTTTTTTTTTTTTAGAATAAAATTGAATAAGAATACATCATATGAAACTTTCGTTGAAAAATTTTGGCAACAGTTGAAATAATTTTTAAGATTAAAATATGTATAAAAAATCTTGTTTCATTTCATGTTTGTGGAACAATCCGTGAAACAAAATTAATGTTGATTTGAATAATAAAATATAAAATAAAATATAATTTATAAATGTCACATCAGAATGAAATTTTGTTTTAGCAATCTTTAAGTTAAATTTTTCTTCTTTTACAATTTTTTACTCTCTCTCCTCCTCTCTCTCTCCTCTTCTCTCTCTCCTCTTTCTCTTTCGGTCCACTTACACATCTCTCTTCCCTCCTCTCTCTCTCTCTCCCTCTCTCTCTCTCTCGCATTCTCTCCTCTCGGGCCTTAATCTCTCAATCTCTCGTCCCTTGAAAATGAAACCCCGCCCAGATCTCTTCTCTCTCTCTCTCTAATAAATATATAAGTATATAGAGTATAGTTTACAATAGAGGTAAGTATATAATGACTATATATATATATATGCATAAGATAGTAATTTATATATAGGTTATATATATATATATTATATATATGTATACAATATAATAATATATATAATTACTATATATATATATATATATATATATATATATATATATATATATAATATAATTACTATATATATATTATATATTGATAATATATATATATAATATATATATATATATAATATATAAATATATATATATATATAATATATATATTATATATATATATATATATATATAATATATATATATATATATATATATATTATATATATATATATATATATATATATATATATATATATATATATATATTATATATATATATATATATATATATATATATATAATATATATATATATATATATTTCTACTATATATATATATATATATATATATATATATATATATATATCAAGTCACACTCCCGTGACTTGCCTCAAATCAATCTAATTCGTATTTTATCCAACGCCCAGAAACTGAGTCAATTGTAACTGACTTCAGTGATCGGCGGAGTTTTTGTGTGTTGTAATATTGTTAATATAAAAATTTGTTTTAATAAAATTTCTTTGGCCGATGTTGAAGTCTGGAAGACTGACCGATAATTAACCAACCGTTCGTGCTGTGAATCGAGTTGTCAGCACGTCCGTAACCGGATCGTCAAGTACTATGTGACGCAGTTAGAGTACCAGCGCGCGCTTCGAACTAGCAGCCGTCTCTCCTAGCAGTGGCGGAGCCGCGAGACGCTCTCGTAAACCGATACGACCGAGGGATCATTGGCATTGATTTTCCTTTCTCGGGGTGTTGTCGTTCGGGAGACGTATAAAGGAGCACGAAATTCCATCTTTTTCCTATTTTTTTCACAATGTTTCGGCTTCCCTCCGAAGTAGAATTTGTAATAAAACTTTATTTCGGTTACTCTAGATACAAAACTTCAACACAAAGTCTCCTAATAGAATACAACTCAATTACACTTTATTTTATAAATAAAAGTATACTACTAATACTTTCTATAATGAAGTGTGATGAGTAATAACAGTAATTATATATATAATATATATATATTATATATTTAAATTATATATATATTAAATATATATATATATATATAGATTATATATATATATATAATATATAATAATATATAATATATATATATAACTATTTCATTGAATATTCGGCGGCCGAAGGTTCCCAGCTTCCACCAGTAGATAGAATTTTGTCCTCAGCATACATACTTGTCCTAAACTTGGCACAGGCGGGTGCTCGGAAGCAAGCTGGGTTTTTGCATCCAAATGTGAATGGTCCGTATGTTATACAATACTACTTTATGTGTCCTTAAGAGATGGGGCCTGTGGCCACTGAACAGTATAAAAAATGACTGTAGAAATATACAATTTAAAAAGATATAATGATTGAAAAGGTTTTCCCTTATGATATATCATTTTAAAATTTGTTACCAACCAATGAAAATAAAAAGATCATCCTTCCCCTTTATTGAGTGAAGTTCCGTAAAAAAATAGAAAATACCCTCAAAATAATATTATTGTGAACACAAATTCGATTATCTTTAATGAATATCACAATTAATTCTATTTATTTTGTCGTTAAAAACTCTTCGAGTCCATCCTGGATGGCAAGGATTCTAATTTTTTATTAACAAAAAAAAACATATATGTTTTTTTTTTATGTATTGTTGCATTCCCAAACTAAAACGGATCATTCGTTAAATTAATTTTTTAAAATAACAATTTTATAAATGTTAATTAAACGTAATGAGTCATCCAAAATTAACATCAATGAGTACCATTTAATACAAAATACAATAATCATAATCATATTGTAATTATGAATTGCAGTCCACCCACGCATTGATGATTTTTTTTATCAATGAAGCGTTACTGCACTAAGCGAAATAGACAGAAAAAAAGTAATAGATATTGTAAGTCAAAAATAATCAAGGGTGAGTAGAATGTTTTGAGCAAATGTTGATTGAGGTAAAAGGTCTCAACTAGTTGCCCGATCGTCCAGGTAACTAGTCTTGCCGGGTGCGGTTTCGGCCACAGTAATCTGCGTGTACCGTCACGGTGCAATTTTTTTAAGATAGAGGTGGTGCGGGTGCGCATTTGATATAGAGGTGGGTGGGGTGCGACAAAAGCCCTTTGGTGCGAACTGCGGGGTGCGTAAAAATTTCGGTGCTTGGCCAACCTAGTCCAACACAACTGACTACATGTTATATAATAAAGAGGCGATTTGTTACACAACTCGTTCGTGGTCTCA
>JABUQX010120997.1:12500-17822 GCA_015478945.1 Trachelipus rathkii | reverse complement strand
CTGATTTTGGGCAATGATTAGTCCTATTTTTTAATGTTGCGCTGCTATTATGAAGGCCATTTCCTTTTATTTTCACTTTGCATAATCTTCTATATTTATAATGTAATAATTTCATTTATTTGTCCAACTTTCGCAAAATAAGAAAATATTATCGTAACATTGTGAAATTTGCAAAATAGATCGTTTCTATAATGTTAACTCGTACTGAGCACGAGTAGCACGAGTGCAGGAGTCGTCTCTGATATATATATATATATATATATATATATATATATATATATATATATATATATATATATATATATATATATATAAATTATATATATATATATATATATATATATATATATATATATATATATATATATATATATATATATATATATATATATATATATATATATATATATATATATATATATATATATATATATATATATATATATATATATATATAGCAGTATCTCTCTATATATATATATATATATATATATATATATATATATATATATATATATATATATATATATATATATATATATATATTAAGTAGTAATAGGACACTTGAGAGCTAACACCTTTTCTCAAAAACTATTAGAGCTATCGTTTTAAAACTTGGTATATGTTCTATGTAGGTGTTAAGCTCGTTACAGGCGAGTTTTCAAGTCGCTAGGATGTATATAGGGGGTACCTCCCCCAGAGAGCGTAGCTGAAATAATTGGGTTACGCCGTTTTGACGTTCCATTTCCGAGTAAAGATTAGGCCTAACGGCTCTCAATCGATCATGATGACGTAATCTCGTCGTAGATGAGATTACGTCCCCCCTGCGTCCCCCCGTAAGGGGGGACGCTGCCCCCTATTCACACCCTTTCTGTGGGCTCATCCCCTTGGGATTTCTCTCGGGAGGGGATGTGTTGCTTTAGGTACTTTATTACGTAGTGAAAATTATCCGTTTACACTCCCCTTCGGGGTACCCCGAGATGGGTCCTCATGCATTTCTCTGATCTTCGCTAGGCCTGTCATTGAAAATTGTTCGGTTATGTATCGTAAAGAATGAGATTATGTTGATGAGTGAGCGCATTCGCTGGAGCTTTTGTATAAAGATGAAGGTAACACTAATGATAAGTATGCAGGGTAAGCCTAACGAATCGAAAGTATCGCATAATGCTTCGAAAGGGGAAAGGGTTGGTTAAGTTTTAGGGATGATGTTAGTTATTTACCGTTGATGAGCAAAGAACTTTGTTGAAAACCGTTTATTCGTAAGTTAGATGTGTTCTGTTCTTAGTTTCAAATAGCATTAATTAGTTTGGCAGTGTGATAGCATTGAATAAAACATGAAATACAAATACATACATAAAACGAACGTCGCGTAAGGCCTGAAAGAGAATGCACAAATGTAAAAACAGGTTTAACCTTCCTGTTAGGCTTGTGATTGTATCCTTAATTTTATATTATCTTTTCTCCTGAGACTTGCTTTAGCGTCATAATCGTTGTGGGCTTGAAAGCGTTAGGAGGTTGTGGTCTGTTTAAAAAGTGTTCTTTTTCACTAAGTGTGCACTATGTTGCGTCTTAACAGATATACCTCTATGCAAGACATTATACAATGGGTAATCAAGATCCCAGGGTGCGGGGTTTCAATTTTATACAAAAGAAACCCCGAGGGTTCTGATTTCTTCACGTGTATTAATCAATCTGTATACTCCTGTAACAAGCGTATTTTTATGAGTACACATGAACTAATCTGCATATGTCGCCACGCTGCAGAATGGGTTAAGGAGTACTCTAACTCTAATGACGATTTAGTAGACTCACCGAAAACGATTATTAGCAGAAGAGGGTGTCATAAAGTCAGCCACCTTACTATCTCTTTTTCTAAGGCTATAATTTCACATCGAATGGAAGATGTGTAATGAAACAGGCGTATTTAAACCTACGGCTCGTAGAATCTATATTTCTGGATTAAAACAGCTAAAATATCTGTCGGTGGTCTGTAGGAGGGTAATAGCTCAAACTAAGAAATCGGAAATGCTGTCTAATTATGTAACTGTTGCACATTACATGTTATACCAGGAATATTACGCCTTCAAGAAAACGCTGGTTGATGATTCTGAGACTATCATTGAACGCTTCTTAAATTCTATAGATATACAGAAATTCGTCTATCTACTTAGAAAACAATGGTCCGAAAGTACTTACCAAGCTGATCTATCTAGTAAACAAATTTTAGTGTCTGAACATGAACTTTTAACATATGTACTCTGTGATGGTGTCGAGGAAGTGAAAAAATATCTTAGGTATAACGACGAAAATGATTGGTTTTCTGTGTAAAGAATTAGCATTTTTAGATCTTAAGCCATCGTAAAAAAAATGTATGTGATGAACATTTATATATATATATATATATATATATATATATATATATATATATATATATATATATATATATATATATATATATATATATATATATATATTTATATATATATATATATATATATATATATATATATAAAAATATAAAAAAAAATATATATGTTATATATATATATATATATATATATATATATATATATATATATATATATATATATATACATATATATATATATATATATATATATATATATATATATATATATATATATATATATATATTATTATAAACTATATATATATATATATATATATATATATATATATATATATATATATCCTGTTCCATTTTCAATTATTATTATTATTATTATTATTATTATTATTATTATTATTATTATTATTATTATTATTATTATTATTATTATTATTATTATTATTATTATTATTATTATTATTATTATTATTATTATTATTATTATATTATTATTATTATTATTATTATTATTATTATTTTATTTTTTTTTTATTATTATTATTATTATTATTATTATTATTATTATTATTATTATTATTATTATTATTATTATTATTATTATTATTATTATTATTATTATTATTATTATTATTATTATTATTATTATTTTTTTCTGTCTAAGTACGTTTCATGTCAATTTGACTGTATAGGTCTCCTTTGTATACACATATCACCATTGTAAACATGTTTATTGTTATTGTTGTTGTTGTTGTCTATCTAGAATATATGCACGTTTGAACTGATATGGTTCGTTCGTGCATCGTATTCTTGTTTACTTTCTCTTTCTTCTGATTGGTTGAAAGAAAGAATCTCATTACATTTAAGGACTGTTTACGCATTTGATTTCCATCAGTAAGACATTTTTCGCTGTTCTGGTACGATGACATCTCCTCGCATCTCTACGTTTGTTGTTGATATCTTCACGAGGAGTTTCGTTATTCCTAACGATGTGTGATCTATATTTTTTCGTAAACCGGATGGATACCGATACATTGCTTGTATTCCAGCCAGAGGTTCAAATAATAGACCCTTATTCATTTGTGTTGAAAAATTCATCAAGATTATCGATATTGCAGCAGCATGGATAGAGGATAAGTGTGTGTGTCATCTGTTGTATTGACGAGCATTGAAATATCAAACTGGGAAGACAACGTGAGAGGTTCTAATAGAATAGATGCTGTTTTCTCGTCGACAATATTGGGCAAAGGACGAAATTGCTGGGAGACCCATCGACCGCTGCCTTTCTGGCGTACATGAAATGTGCCTTCGTTGGTTCGGATATCTAAAATATTAGCAGCATTGATTAAAATAAAAAATGAATTAACATCACATCTTAACGAAGTTGACATACTCGAGGACTTAATACGTATAGCTCATGGTGTAATCTATGATATTTACACCGAAACATGTGGTTTCCCCTATAATGCAGTATATCGGAATGCGTTAATAACTATCAGCATGGACGAATTTACTTCTCTCTGGAATGGGAGATTGTGTGCTGTTGGAACCGAAGTAGGGTTTTAGTGCTGGTGGAAACATTTATATTAGTATTCTTCTGCCAGTTGAATCTCTGGAGAGATATAGAAGAACTTACCTAGCTGAATCCTATGTCGTATGATTAGATGAATATATTTAAAAATAAAAGCATATGTTTTTATATAACGCTCTTTTTTCAATGAAAATTATATTATAAAATGAAAACTTGTTTTACTTCTCACCTATGGTCACTTTAGTGGTTAAGTTGTTAATGATAGCTGTTTATTTGTCTGATTGTTGTGTGTGTGTGCTAAGTATGTTATAGTTTAGCTTTACAGAAGATAAAACTTTACTATGTTTGTATTCTTTAGGTAAGGTTATGGTAAATTAAATTGACATGTTAGAGATATAGTTTTCATACAAAGCAGGAACTTGTTACTAGTTGCTCATAATGTATAAGGTTAGGTTTGCTGTTACATTATATTCTTAGTTCAGATGCTCTAAGTTAGCTTTATTAATGTGAATATATTTGCTGATCAGTGTATAAAGAACCTGTTTATGTTATGTTTATCAAAAATACACTGAAATGTTACTTGAATAGTTCCATAGATTCCGACGGTTGGGGAGGGTGGGGCGGGTTGTTTGATTTACTGATTTCTAGATTTACTGCATTGGGGTACGTAAAAACTCAAATTTTTTAAGTTATAAACATGAAGGGCATAAAAATTCTGGCAAAAACAAATATGACTTGAATCAATAGATCAATAGATTAATAGATCAACAAATCAATAGATCACGAAAGGGTTGGGGAGGGCAGTTTGATTTACTGATTTACTGATTTACTGCTTTAGGGTATGTAAAACGACAATTTTAGTAAAAATATTCTGAATCAATAGATCAATAGACTAATAGATCAATAGAATAGGTATTTGAGTTATTGATTTACTGATTTACTGCTTCTAGGTGTAAAGCGCTACAATTTTAGTAAAACTATGACATGAATCAATAGATCAATAGATCATTAGATCAATAGATCAATAGATCAATAGATCAATAGATCACAGAAGGGGTGTTGAGGGCAATTTGATTTACTAATTTACTAATTTACTGCTTTAGGGTATGTAAAAACGTAAACTTGTAAGTTATAAACATAAAAAAAATAAGAAATTTTATTTATTTATTTATTTATATATTTATTTATTTTTTATTTTTATTTTCTTGATGTATTCTGAAACCATCATTTCGGGAATTCAGAACCAGATAGATATATGATACGCACATGCCTGGTATACTCTTGCGTCGGATCGCGCCGACGAGAGCGCCTGCGGGCGCGCATGCGGACGTGCGCACGAGCAGCCCCGGGGTCTGCTGACGCAACCATCATCGTCCTGAGTGAGCATCAAACCATCATAGTTGAGATCTATTATCTATAAACA
>JABUQX010120997.1:7500-10000 GCA_015478945.1 Trachelipus rathkii | reverse complement strand
TGGAGAAATAAAGATTAGAATTATGGATGTGTATATCTAAATCAAGGAAAGAGATTTTGTTATTTTGGGGAAGTTCGTAAGTAAATTTAATGGAATGAGCAAGGTTGTTGAGTTGTTGCAAGAAATTTTCAATGGGAAAAGATTCGGGTATAATTGCAATGACGTCATCGACATAACGAAACCAACTATGGATGAGAGGAAATAAGGCTATGGAAGGAAGGAGTCTGCTTTCAAAAAACTCCATATATATACAGGACAAAATGGGGCTCAAACTACCCCCCATACTAGCTCCAAAAATTTGTCTGAAATAGTTATTATTAAAGGAGAAGGTGTTTTGTTTGATGCACAATTTTAACAAAAATGTGAAGTCTGAAACTGAGACAGGTAAAGGGAGTGAACTTAACTTTTCGGACAAAAACTGAAATACATGATCAATGGGGATATTGGTGAAGAGATTAATGACATCGAAGCTAATTAAGGTATGATGAGAGGGCAAGGTTTTTCCCACCTTGGAGAGGAAATGAGTATTGTTATTAATATGGGAGTTGGAAATGTTACCCAGCAGTGGCGATAAAAAGCCAGCCAACCATTATGACAAGTGCAAGCACTTTTTCTTTTTTTTTTTTTTTATTCTCTTTTTTATTATTTATTTTTTTTTTTTTTATATATATATATATATATATATATATATATATATATATATATATATATATATATATATATATATATATATATATATATATATATATATATATATATATATATATATATATATATATATATATATATATATATATATATATATTTATATATATATATATATATATATATATATATATATATATATATATATATATATATATATATATATATATATATATATATATATGATGACTCTTGAACTAACACATTTCTAGAATTTCTCCTGTTTTTCTCGACGAGAGAGGTTTGGCACCACTGTTTTAGTACTTTTACATGGGGACAAAAGATATTTAAAAAAAAATTCATACCCAGCCTGGCTCCGGCCTCTGGCTCCAACTTCGCTTCGGCACCACCAGATTTAAGGTTTCTGAACTATATGAAGATTATATCAGCACGCCTCTATCAATGTGTACTCCCTAAAAACAATATTTTCCGAAAAAATCATACTTTGGCTCCGACTCCATCTCCGACTTTGGACCGACTCCCTGATCCGACTCACTCCGATTCTGCCCGACCAAGGTCGCACTATTTAAAAATTGTTCAGCAAGTCCTCTGGCAAGAAATTTTTCATCTAAGAAAATTTTTTCTTGAAAATCCGGATCCGGACCCGACCAAGGTTTCTGCACTATTTAAAATTGTTCAATACGTCTTCTGGCATTAAACTTTTCACCTAAATTGAAAAAAATTCATACCCAAGCTCCGGCTCCGGCTCCGCTCCGGTTCCGGCTTCACCTTCGACCCGGATCCGACGAAGGTATCTGCGCTGCTTGAAAATTGCTCATGGCTTCTGGCAATAAATTTTCATCTAAAAATATATCTTGAAAAAAATTTATACCCTGGCAACTCCGGCTCCGGTTCCGACTCCAGATCCGACTAAGGTTTTTGAAACTATTTTGAAACGGGCAAGTCTTGACAATACATTTTCCAAATCCAAAAAATATTTCTAGAAAATTTATCAGATCCGACATTCGATCCATCAAAGGTTCCTGCACGTACCTGTTCAGCACATCTTCTTAAATACATTTTTCCCTAAGTTTCTTAAAAATTCATACCAGGACCCGGCTTTAAGGCCTGGCTCCTGTCTGGCTCCGGATCTGGACCAAGATTTATGTACTAATTGAAACATTGTGAAGCTCGTTTTGGGAGGCAATACCGCCTAAAAGACATTTTTTTTAATAAAAATTCATACCTTGGATCCGGCTCCGGTTCATGCTCCGACACCAGCACCAACTCACGCTTCGGATCTGAATCATTAAGGTTTCTGCACCATTTGAAAATTGTTCACGTCTTCATCAATACGATTGAAAAATATTTTCGAAAATAATCATATTCCGGATCAGAGACTCGTGGTCTGAATTAAGAATTCCCGGCAGGAAATGTTCAAATACTCTTCTTCTAAATTTTCCTCAAGAAAATCATCTCTTAAAAAAATTTATACCCAGGATCCCGGATAAGAACTGGATCCAGATCCGACCCGACTACAAGGCGTTGCTGTATTTTGAAAATTGTTCAGTACGTTTTCAGCATTAAATTTTTCTCACCTAAAAAATGCCAAGGTAAATTACGCCAGATACTCTGGCTCCGCCCGGCTCAGGCCCGGCCCAACTCCAGCTTCGGCTCCGGCCCGCCCGACTCACTCGGCTCCACCTGACTCTTCACTGGCCCGGATCTGACTAAGGTTTCGAACTATTTGAAAATTGTTCAGTACGCTTTCGTGGCGTTTTCACCCAATATTTAAAAAAATTCATACCCAGGATCCGGCTACCCGCCCGGGCTCCGTTTGGCTTCGACTTCGGCT
>JABUQX010120996.1:27500-29011 GCA_015478945.1 Trachelipus rathkii | reverse complement strand
CTGCCATTCAGGTTAGAGAACTGTGCGTATATGGGTGGAAAATCTCGTTCTCTATCACTCTTGCTAATTTTCATTCAGCAAGACTTCGTCGAGCAAAGCGGGCTTTCCTCAACGAAAGTGCGCTAACCTCCTTGATTCTCCTATTGATAAATCTTTCTGGCCTCTTTGGCCAAAAACATCTAACACTTCTGTTAAATCTGTCTTCCTCCTCTTATTGATCTGATGGTTCTCGTTGTAATTCTCCACTGAAAAGGCCAATCTTTTCGGCCTCCTATTTTCTCTAACTCAAACCTAGACGATTCTGGCATTCCTCCTCCTCCTCCTTCTTTTCTCAGGTGTCCATGCCTGTTGCTGTGATTACATTGTGATCGGGTGCATTGGGCTCCTGAAAATCTATTGAACGTCAGGAAGGCGGTGCCCGGATGGCAATTCTTCCCGAGTTTTGAGGGAGTGTGCTTCGTGTGACCACGCCCTCGTCAACTATATTCTCTATTTCTCAATACTAATACTTTCCCTCAGTGTTGGAAGCACGCACATGTCCAACCTATTCCGAAAGAAGGAAGCCGATCTGATCCTTCTAACCAGTCGCCCTATTCGCTCTCACTTTGTATCTATCTAAGATCTTTGAAACCCTTCTCAACTCTCATTCTTAGAATCATCTGAATCTCATTCATTTCTTCCGATTCCGCCATTACGGCTTTTCGGTGCTCGAGGTCTATGTCGAAAATACTTTCCTATCTAACTGATTTATGGTTTTACGCCCTCAGGAACTACGGGGAGACTTGCGTATTGGCGCTTGACATATCCAAGGCATTTGACCGGGCATGGCCACGCGTCGCTGCTCTCCAAGCTCCCCTCCCTTGGGTTTCCTTCTTCTCTTGGTTCAATTATGTCTAGTTTTCTTCAATCGTTCTCAATATCGGTGTGTTGTTGATGGGGCGACTCTTGCTTCCTTTTCTATCAATTGGTGTTCCTCAGGGTTCGTTCTTATCTCCTACTTTATTCTTACTTTTCTATTAATGATCTTCTCACCTGCACGTCTAACTCTATCACTCGTATGCCGATGACTCGATCCTTCATTCTTCAACCATTTCAATCTACTCCAACTTTTACTCTAGAATTTGCCTTTCTCGTCTGAATCTTTCCGATTCATTCCGCAGATCTGGATAGAAATTTCCGGGTAGGTCGTCTCAACCTTTTGGGAAATCAATCTCTTAAAAACCCAAATTCTACAAATCTCCCTCTCTAATACACCTTCTAACTTTCCTATCGCTTTCGACGGTTCTCTCGTCTCTCCTTGACAAATTAAACATTCCTTTGGCCTTAAATAAACCAAAAAAATGTCTTGAAACCTCACATCACAACGGTCGCTAGGGCGGCCTCAAAGAAAACAGATTTCTGTTTAGGCTGGCGAGACTTTTTTTTCCTCTTCTCAGTTGCTCAGCTATACAGGGCCTCATCCGCCCTTGTATGGAGTACTGCTCCCATATCTGGGGGGGGCTCTGGTTCAC
>JABUQX010120996.1:12500-15000 GCA_015478945.1 Trachelipus rathkii | reverse complement strand
TTTTGTTAGTTCTATGGTATCCCATCTTCCGAAATCTTCATTGTTCTCAGAGTCACTCCAACTCTCCATAGTGATCTTCCTCCCCCTCTTCATCCCCCCCTCTTTCAACTATCTCTTCTCCTCCCATCCCCACCTGCTCATTCACATTTAACAGTTTTCTGAAGTATTTCCGTTTATCTCCTGTTTGTCTGTTGATCTCACCAAAATCCTTGATATTTCACACTTTCCTCTTTGACCCTCTATACGTTTTTGTCAGTATAAAATCCTCTTCCTTTTGGCCTCACATCTTCCAAAATTTCTTCCCCTCTCTCTTTCCAGCTTTTTCTTTTACTCTTCTTTTCACTCTCTCTGTTATTTTCTCACCTCCATATACTGGCCCTTGTCTGTGTAGTTCTATTTTTCAACCACCTTCTCATCAATACTACTTTCCTCTTTATTGCCTCCTTCACTTCTTCAGTCCACCCCCCCTTGTTTTTTTCCTCCGTATTCCTCCTACCCCTCCTTTCCCCAGGGACTCCTCTGCTGCCCTTTTTACTTTTTCTAATATCTTCCCCTATCTCTCCGACTCCTTCTAATTGTTCTAGATTCTGACTTATTATTTCAATATATTCCCTTTCTTGTCACACTCCTTCAGTGACTCCCTTTAATAACATTTCTCTTTTCTTTATTCTGCAACTTGTCTGTCTTCACCTTCAGGCCCGTCACAAATAATCTATGATCCGAATATATATTGCTACTCCAGGTATCACTTTCACATTTCTTGTTAGCCTATTATCAGACGATATTATATAGTCTATAATAATAGATCTCTGATCGAATTCTCTTGTGATATTGTTCCATCTATATCTTGTGAACCTATGTGAGGTCCTCTGTTGATAGAAGCCGTTCATAAATTCCTTCTCCTTTCGCATATAGAAATCTATCAAATCTCTCCTCTCTATTTTCTAACTTTTTATCCATACTGTTCCCACCATTTCTCACAAATCATCTCTTCTCCCCCCCATCTTCCTTTTAAAATAAACAATATTATATATATATATATATATATATATATATATATATATATATATATATATATATATATATATATATATATATATATATATATATATATATATATATATATATTATATATTATAAATATATATATATATATATTATTATATTACTATATATATATATATATATATTATATGTTTGATAATTTTTTTTGGAAAATGTATCGAGTATCGATTATCGATTTTTTCCGATACATCTATAGAAAAAAGCATAAAGCGATACCGATACTCGATACATTTAGGAATTGTCTAAGCGATACCGATAACCGATACAAATGTATCGATCGATCGTATATCGCAGATGCATGTATCCTATATACTGCCCAAATCACTATATATATATATATTTAAAGTTCTGAGCTCACTGGCATTGCCCTATTCGAGGAGGAACTTTATAGGAAATTTCTTCCTAGGATTCGTGTGAGGAATAAAAATCAGAGCTGCAGAGCCGGAGCCGGAGCCGATTTTTTTTTTTTTTTTTGAATGGAGCCGGAGTGGGGCGAATTCTTTTTGGTATGGTGCAAGAGCCGACTAAGCAATTTTTTTATTATAAAATAAAAAGATTCGGAGTCGGAGTATGAGTTGCATATTTTAAAATGATGGAGTCGGAGTTGGAAATTTTTAAAGTTGTGGGACCGGAGTCGGTGCCGAGTAATTTAAAATGCTGGAGCTGGGGCCGGAGTTGGAGCCAAAAAAAAAACCCCGGCTCCGATGCACCTGATCAAAACCGTGTCTTCAAACATGTGATCAGTCATTCAATCATTCAATAATTAAATATTAAAAAAAAAATAAAAATAAAAAAATGAATAAATTTTTTCATTGAATTGATGAATAGAATGTTTTCATATTCACTACTTTGTATTGAATTTAAAAAAAAAAATGATTTTTTTCCTTTACAGCATCAAGATGACGTCACCAAAATATGATAAAAACGTTTCTGTTCAAATTTCCTGTGGTATTTATTTGCTTCAATAAATATGATAGTGTAATGTTTATTCCAATGTCATTAACATGCGGCCATACTTACTGCAAATGGTGCATAGATCAGTTAATTCCTAAAAATCCTGAATGTCCTACATGCAGAAAAAATATTCCACAGGACTCTCCTGTTAAAAATTATGCACTTTTGGACATGATACCCAGTCTGGAAATTAAACAGAGCAACATTGAAACTTTAACTGCACAGTTAGATACCCTAGCTGAAGAACTGCAATTAGAAATAAATGACCTTAATAAGAGATCGCGGACGCTAACGAAAAAACTAGATCACGCTTATAGCATACGCTATGAAGAAACGATGAGCTTAAGCTCACACATAGCTAGAAACACTATTTCTGATATAGAATCGACTCTAGATTCCATTAAAAATGAGAGACAGATGGTACCAAAAGTGATTGCTTCTCCATTACCTAATCCATTGGATTATATGCTCAAGGTAAGCT
>JABUQX010120996.1:0-5000 GCA_015478945.1 Trachelipus rathkii | reverse complement strand
CAGAAACAAAAGCTGACAAGGATAGAAGGGATAGATGGTCTTTGGAAAATTTAAGGGTATGATTTCGGGGGTGAACGAGAGAAGCACTCTATGATTGTTCTGGGCGGTGAAACGACGGTTGAGAGTGAGGCGAGGGGGGGTATGGAATAGATTATTGAGGAAAAGAGGTGTGGGATAAGGTAAGTGTGTGCAACCAGGAATTCAAGAATAATGTGGGTTAAAGTGAAATTTGGAGGGGGAGGAATTGTGGGTTTTCTATATTGCGCGTACTGCACCATAAATGGAGCAAGGGAGGGAGGAGGATAGAGAGAAAGATTTTGAAAGTTGAATTGACTATGAATGTTGTCGGAAAGTTTCGGGTTAATGATAAAATTTGTTTATTAGGAGATTTGAATGCAGGAGTGGGAAAAGAGAAGATGGGTAGAATTATAGGTCCATTTGGGGTAGGGGAAAGGAATGATAATGGAGAAAGTATGTTAGAGTTATGTGTTGATAGAAGATTGATAGTTGGGAATACTTGGTTCAAGAAGAGTGAAAATCATAAGTATACATGGAAGAGTGAGATAACGGGGGGGAGGGCGTTACTGGATTATGTGTGTATAAATAGTAAGGATAGAGGCAGATTACTAGATGTAAATGTTACTAGATGCTAAATGATATCAGCGGGCCAGGTATTGGGAGTTATCTGAGCACTATTTGGGTGGGTTGCTAGGGTTAAGGGTAGGGGAGACGTAACGGTTAGAGAAAGAGAAAAAAAGGAGGAAAATAGAAGTCATAAAGGTGGAAAATTTAGATGAGACATTGTGTAAGAACGAGTTTAGGAGGGGTATGGAGGATAGATGGAGGGACGTGAAAGACGCGAAAATTAGGGATTAGATGGCAGGAGTTAGGAAAGAGATTTTAAGAGACAATTTGTGAAGAGGCCAGAAGGATTATGCGGAGTTAAAAAAGGTGGGAAAGCAAGTAGAAGAGAAAAGGAAGTGAATGGTGTGGAGTGAGGAGGATGAAAGAACGTTGCTAAAGAGTTGGTGAAAAAGAAAAAAAACGAGGGTCCTATGTTGAAATGGTTTGGGGGATAGGAGAGGGGAAAACTGGGAGAGGAATATGAGAATAAGAGGGTTAGGTTAGGAGTGGAAGCAAGAGGGCGGTGGAAGAGGGCCGAAAGAGAAATGCAAAGAGATGCGAAGAGAAAGCAATAAATGGAATAGGTGTAGAAAAGTGACAGAATTTTGAAACAGGGGAGCAAGAATATTCTGGAAAGAAGTAAAAAAAAAGAAAGAAGAAGGACGGGTTAGGAGAGAATGGGGAGGATGTTGAAGGGAGGGGATGGGAGACATGGCATAGGAGGTGAGGACTAGGGTGAGGGAAAGGATTGGGCGGGGATATTTTAGAGGATTTATGAATTAGAAATGGGGTGGGAGAGATGCAGGGAGGATTTGCACAGATGGTGGGATCGGGGGGTGAAGGGGCACGGGAAGAGATACTGGAAATACAATGCGAAGAATCATTAGGACGTTATCAAAGGATTAAAAAAGGAAAGTCACGGGTCTTAGATGGTGTGAGTATGGAAAATTTACTGATGGAGCAGAGATAGAGGACATGGCTGTACAGTTGTATAATTCTATGTTGGAGGAGAAGGAGGTTCCACAGCGATTGGGAGGATGGTTGTTTTTGGTTCCCCTGTATAAAGGGAAAGGGGATAGGATGGAGTGTGGTAATTATAGAGGTATTTGTCTTTTGAGTGTAGTTGGGAAAGTAGAAAGTGTATGGGAGAATACTAATTGGAGGGTAAGAGATTTTAACGGAAGAGAGAATGGGGGAAGAACAAGGAGGATATAGGATGGGAAGGGGGTGTGTGGATCAAGTATTACAATGAAGATGCGTTGCTGGAGAAAGGTATAGAAGAAACTGGGAAAGTGTAGGGTGTTTTTTAGATCTGCGAGAAAGCCATATGATAGAGTGAAGCAGGATCGGGGAATTATGGAGGGTGCTGGAAGGAACATGAGAGTAGGGGTAAGCGGTGTAAATTAGGTAAAGGTTGTGAGGGCCTATTATAGGACGAATAGCAGAATGTGTGTTGGAGAGTATTAGGATGGGGGACGAGTGAGATGTTTGGAGTGCGAGAGAAGGGTGAGACAGGGATGTTGTAATGTCACCGTGGCTTTCAACTTAAATATGGAGAGTGTTTCAGAAGAATGATGAGGAGAGGGAGAGGGGTGGAACTGAGTGGATAGGGGTGATAGATGGGAATGAACATGATACTATTTGCGGGCGGATATACTACCCTTGGTGGCGAAGGGATTCAGAAGCGGCCTGTGAGTTTTTGGGTGAGGAGTTTGACGACGAGTGTGTGGACTAAGGGTTTAAGATAAATCAACGGTTATAAAAGTAAAGTGTTAGTGTTTGAGGAGGAGGAAACAGATGAGGGGATGGGGTTAGAGATTAGAGTAGAAGGTGTAGTATTAGAAGAAGTAAAGGTTTTCAGATATTTAGGGATGGATTTGGGTAAGGAAGGAGGATGAAGGAGAGAGATTAGATCACAGAGTCAGAGAGAGAGGAATGAGAGCATGATGAGTGCGTTTTGAGGGAATTATGGAAAGGGGGAGATTTATCACATAAACTTAAGATAAGTA
Source organism: Trachelipus rathkii (assembly GCA_015478945.1). Classification (NCBI taxonomy): domain Eukaryota; kingdom Metazoa; phylum Arthropoda; class Malacostraca; order Isopoda; family Trachelipodidae; genus Trachelipus; species Trachelipus rathkii. Next base: position 2,367 of record JABUQX010120996.1, on the reverse strand, counting down.
TGTTTGAAAAATTTTGTTTCCACGGTACTATACATGGTGTGAAACATGGGGGTTGAATGCTAGGTCCAAGAAGAAATTGGAAGGTGTTTGAATGAAAGGGTTGAGAGCGGTTTGTGTGGGGTTAGTAAAAGAGAGAGGATTAGGAATAGGTAATAAGAGAGAGATGGTGATTGTAAGAATGGTTTTGGTGAGAGAAGAGCCGGAGTGGGAATGGTTAAGATGTTGGACACTGGAGGAGAGAATGGAAGGAGCAGGGAGGTGTGGTTAGGAGGAGTTTGGTGAGGCGGAAGGGATAGGAAGAAGAGGAAGGGGGAGACCAAGACAGAAGCGTTGGATGGATGGAAGTTAAAGTGGAAATTGGCTGGAGAGAAAGGTGAGATGAGGGTGGAGGAAACGGTAGGTGTTGGCGAGAGATAGAATGGACATGGAGGAGGTGGGTCTGAGGCGAGATGAAGGAAGGAAATATGCTATTAGGGAAGCTGCCACGCTACCACTACCCCGGCTTAAGCGGAATAAGTGTCTGCTAAATAATAATTAATAATAATATATATTATAATATATATGATATATATATATTGTATATATATATATATATATATGATATATATATTATATATATGAGTACTTATATATATATATATACTATATAGTGATAGTATATATATTATATATAATATAATATATATACTAATATATATATATATAATATATGAATATATATATTACAAGGAAAAATATTTCACGAACTTCACATAAATTTTAAACTATTAAATTTTTAAATTTCTTTAACCAGAGGCATTCAAGGAAAGATTAACAACACTGAACTATAATGAATCTACATCAGAAAGGGAGCTCAAACTAATGAATAGGTACAATGCCGAAAAAATTTGTGATGTAAGCAAGTCCAAAATTAAGAAATTACGACTTGAAGAGAATGTGAAACCAGGATCAGTCGGGGAGACGAAACAAATTCAAGACAAAAAATAGGCGCTGTGAGATATATAGTATATTATATATTTTATATTATATATTTTTAATTTATATATATATATATATATATATTATACTATATTATATTATATATATATATATATAATATGATATAGTTATATATATATATATATATATATATTATTAGTATATATTATATATATAGTATATATATATATATTATATATATATATATATATATATAATATATGATATACTTATATATTAGGCCAGCCTCCCGAAGGCATTCGATGCATGTAACTAAAAAAACCACATACAACCCCTACAGGAACATCACTATCCCAAGCTAATTTAGGGCTCTGTTTGTTCGATGAGAACTTTGAAAAAAAAAAAATTTTTATTATAATAATTTATAATACACCTTTAATATTAGTATAATCTTTGGTCTTGCAAAGTACGCTCTCATCAACCTGCCAGCGTTACGCTCTCATCAAACCTTCCATTTCTGCAGTAGGTGCGACAGAGCAGATGAGGTTGCCAAACATTGTTGGTTTCTTATTCTGCTCCTGGAGATAATGTAATTTTTCTTTTATTCCTTTTAAGGGGTTCGAGCCGACGGAGAAAAACGGACAGAGGGGGACGACAGTCTCCCCCGTCCGTCCCCCGATTAGGCCGAGAAACCCGACACTGTCAATCTTTGTCGTTTACTCTTGAGGAGATTTTATATTCAATTAGAAAGAAAGTCGTAGCGATGGAGCTCTTGCTGCGTTCTAAAAAAAATGAATCATTATTCATACAGATTTTTCCAACATTATTTAACAATTTAAATTTTTCAAAAGCGTTATTTTTTTTTTTTTTTTTTAATTCATGGATAACAAATGTCTCCTGATAATAAAGATTTTATTTATTTTCACTTTGTAGCTGTTATGGTTTTTTTGTTACATGCATGTTGCGTTCGGAGGTGACCATATATATATATATATATATATATATAGTATATATATATATATATATATATATATTACTTATATATATATATATATAATATATAATATTTATATAGTATATACTATATATATATATTATATATATATATATAATATATATATATATATAGAGATTGATTTTAAGCTGACATCATGTAACTGGAGAACGGTAGCATTTACAGTAAAACAAATTATAATTTGGAATCGCGGAAAATTCTAAGGAGGGGTTTATAATTTTTTTTTTTTTGCATTTATTCGTCGAAATATTTAAAAAAAATCTTCTCCCCATTTAGGGGCCGAGCCGAACGGGACAGAGGGGGACGAAGTCCCCCCGTTGTCCACCGGGAGGCCGAGAGATTCCCGACTCCATGCCATCTTTGCGGTTTCCTCTATGGTATTCCTTTAGTTAAAAAAAAGAAATTTTTTTTTC
>JABUQX010120995.1:30000-33062 GCA_015478945.1 Trachelipus rathkii | reverse complement strand
TTACTTTTTACTTTTTACTCTTTACTCTTTACTCTTTACATTTTACATTTTACATTTTACATTTTACATTTACCTTTACATTTTACATTTTACATTTTACATTTTACTTTTTACTTTTACCTTTTACTTTTACTTTTTTACCTTCTTAGTTTTTAATTTTACATCTTACATTTTACATTTTACTTTTAACTTTTCACTTTTTACATTTTACTTTTTACTTTTTACTTTTTACATTTTACATTTTACATTTTACATTTTACATTTTACTTTTTACTTTTTACATTTTACTTTTTACTTTTTACTCTTTACTCTTTACTCTTTACACATTACATTTTACATTTTACAATTTTACATTTTTTCACTTTACTCTTTTAACAATTTCCTTTTTTTTTTCTTTTTACTTGTTTACTTTTTTACATTTACTTTTTACTTTTTACATTTTACATTTTACATTTTACATTTTACATTTTATTTTTTTTCTTTACATTATTATATATATATATATATATATATATATATATATATATATATATATATATATATATATATATATATATATATATATATTATATATATATATATATATATATATATATATATATATATATATATATATATATATATATATAATATATATATTATATATATATATATATATATATTATAAAATTATATATATATATATATTTGAATGGTGATATTGAAATAAAAATTTAACTATTAAAAACATTAAAATATTAAAATATTAAAATATTAAAATGTTAAGATTAAATATGAAAATATAAATAGAAAAATATAAAAATATAAAAATAGAAAAATAGAAAAATATAAATTATAAAAATAAGAAACACTTTAAAAACATTTTAAAAACATTTTAAAACATTGTAAAAACATTTTAAAAACATTTGCATTTACACTTTGCTTTTACACCTTGCTTTTACACCTTGCTTTTACACCTTGCTTTTACACCTTGCTTTTACACCTTGCTTTTACACCTTGCTTTTACAATTTGCTTTTACACTTTGCTTTTACATTTTGCTTTTACACTTTGCTTTTACACTTTGCTTTTACACTTTGCTTTTACACTTTGCTTTTACTCTTTGCTTTTACACTTTGCTTTTACACTATGCTTTTACATCTTGCCTTTATATCTTGCTTTTACACCTTGCTTTTACACCTTGCTTTTACACCTTGCTTTTACACCTTGCTTTTACTCCCTTGCTTTTACACCTAGATTTTACACCTTGCTTTTACACCTTGATTTTACACTTTGCTTTTACACCTTCTTTTACACCTTGCTTTTTCAACTTGCTTTTACACGTTTCTTTCCCACTTTGCTTTTACACATTGCTTTTACACTTTGCTTTTACACCTTGCTTTTACACCTTGCTTTTACACCTTGCTTTTACACTTTGCTTTTACACCTTGCTTTTACACTTTGCTTTTACACCTCGCTTTTACACCTTGCTTTTACACTTTTCTTTTAAACTATGTTTTTACACTTTGGTTTTACAGTTTTCTTTTAAATTTTGCTTTTGTACTTTGCTTTTACACTTTGCTTTTAAACCTTGCTTTTACACCTTGCTTTTACACCTTGCTTTTACACCTTGCTTTTACACCTTCATTTTACACCTTGCTCTTACACTTTGCTCTTACACTATGCTTTTACACTTTGCTTTTACACCTTGATTTTACACCTTGCTTTTACACTTTGCTTTTACACCTTGCTTTTACACCTTGCTATTACACTTTGCTTTTACACTGCCTTTACACTTACCTTATATATATATATATATATATATATATATATATATATATATATATATATATATATATATTATATATATATAATATAAATAATAATATATATATAATATATTTATAAATATTAAAATATAATATATATATAATATATATTATATCTATATATATATATGGTTTCTATAATTATAAATAAAAATTTAACTATTAAAAACATTAAATAGTTAGAATATTAAAATTTAAGATTAGAATAATTTCACCGTCAGGAGGTGACATAATTATAAAAATGTAAAAATATAAAAATATAAAAAATGTAAAACATTTTAAAAACATTTTAAAACCTTGTAAAAACATTTTAAAAACATATGCATTTACACTTTGCTTTTACACCTTGCTTTTACACCTTGCTTTTACACTTTGCTTTACACCTTGCTTTTACACCTTGCTTTTACACCTTGCTTTTACACCTTGCTATTACACTTTGCTTTTACACTGACTTTACACTGCTTTTACACTTACCTTATATATATATATATATATATATATATATATATAATATAATATATATATATAATATATATAATAGTCTATATATATATATATATATATATATATATATATATATATATATATATATATATATATATATATATATATATATATATATATATATATATATATATATATATATATATATATATAATGTTAAATGTTAAGATTAAATATAAAAAAATAAATGGAAAATTAGAAAAATATAAAAATATAAAAATATAAAATATAAAAAATATTAAACATTTTAAAAATACATTTTAAAACATTGTAAAAACATTTTAAAAAACATTTTGCATTTCAACACTTTGATTTTACACTTTCCTTTTACACTTTGCTTTTATAATTGCGTTTACACTTGCATTAAAACTTTTCTTTTACACTTTTGCCTTTTAACACTTTGCTTTTACACTTTGCTTTTATACTTTTTTTATACTTTGCTTTTTACACTTTGCTTTTACACTTTGCTTTTACACTTTGCTTACAACTTTGCTTTTACACTTGCTTTTTTACAATTTGCTTGGAAGACTTTTGCTCTTTACACTTTGCTTTTACACTTTGCTTTTACACTTTGCTTTACACTTTGCTTTTACATTTTGCTTTTACACTTTTCTTTTACACTTTGCTTTTACACTTTGCTTTTACACTTTTTTTTCACTTTGCTTTTACACTTTGCTTTACACTTAGCTTTTGCCACTTTGCTTTTACACTTTTGCCTTTACACTTTGCTTTACACTTTGCTTTTACTTTTG
>JABUQX010120995.1:10000-15000 GCA_015478945.1 Trachelipus rathkii | reverse complement strand
GTATCAAAGTAGTTTGCGTACACATAGAAGAAATAAATATGAAATTGTTTTGGAACAACAATTTGTAAGTTATGGAACAAAACTATGGAGTTCATTTCATTAATAAGATGATCATAGACCTCCTTATTGAAACCGTCATGTAAAAAACTTTACACTACCACCTTTTTGCTTTCCATATATCATATGCATCCCAACTATAGATGGAGATGCAATAACATAACATCATATTTAATAGGAAATATAATGTTATAAATAATAAGTACATAGAATATTTTCATGAATATTTTTTTTTTTTTAATCTATTGTAAAAATGTTAGATGATTTCCGATTTTAAAAATGAAGTGTCTATGAACTGTACTTTTTTCCCTGAACTTTGTATTTTTTTTTGGCATATAGAGAATATTAATACAAAGTTACTTTTCTCCAGAAACAGATAATGCAATGTGCCAAATTTATGTAAGTACCTAGACTATTAAAATTAAACATTCAATTTATTAAATTTAATTTAATATTATATATATATTATATTTATAATTATATATATATATAGTATATATTTTATATATATATTTATATATAGTATATTAATATATATAATTAAGTAAATTAGCATAGCTAGACAAAATATCAATTTTTTTTTTCAATAATCATTTTTTTAATATCTTTTGTCCCAATGTAAGAGGACAAAAAAGCACTGCCAAATCTCTCATTTATAAATATATTCTCCACCAATTTTTTATTTTTTGCTAAATTCAGTTTAGGGCCCATTAATTTTAGGTTATAATACGTTTTGTTAAGTATACACAGTAAATGTGTATACTTAACAACTTATAACCTTACTTATTTTTTGAATGTAAAAATATATGAAAACAGAATAATGTTGCTAATAAATATATAATTGTTGCAATATTTTTATTAATATGTGGCAGCATTGCTCATACCCATATCAAAACTAATTACTTTTAAAAAAAATTTGTTAATTCTCTCTCTCTATATATATATATATACCGTATATATATAATATATATATATATATATATAATATATATATATATATATATATATATATTTATATATTTAATAATATATAAAAAAATTTTAATTATATACTATTATAATTAAGAAGTGGAATTAAAGAGTTTTTTTATGAATTTATAAATACAATATTTTGTTGAGGTAAACGTTTATATATATAATATATATATATATTATATATATATATATTATATATTATAATATATATATATATATATATATATATATATATTATACACACACAATGTGAGCAAATTATTACACAGCACAGCTCGCTCGCATTTGGGCCGAACATTTTAGAGAGGGGTCTGCCATGCATGTACACCAACCTGCTGTACATTTACCCTAATGATATTATTTAGTTTAAGTTTTATTTAACTATAATAGCGTCGGGCGGCGGTGGACGCGGCTCGAGCTTTTTTAGAGGGGTGAATTCGGTCCACTCTAAATAAAATAAAATATTAAAAGAAAAAGATTTTTTCGCTCATTTAATAGCCACGCGGTAGTACTACAAGTTTTATTTAGATCATCTTTAATTCTAGAGAGTTTTTATATTTTTAAAAATGTTATAAATTTGGGTACAAAATGGCCTTCAATAGAATTTCACTTTTGAAAAATGTGAGTTTTTTTAACTTTGTTATTAAATGAAAAATTGTGAATGGATTTTTAATTATTTTTTCAGTGTATCCAGTTGAGTATGTTTAGCTTTAAACTGGCAGTAAATTTTTTTGTTACAAACAGTATAGTGGCTAAATCCACTCACGGGGCAACTGGTCCGATTCACCGCCACGTAAAAATTGATGTGGGGTGAAGCGGGACACCATTGTTTTTTTCGTATTTTAAATATTATAAATTTTTATTATGTATAATTAATTTAAATATAATAAATATTACTTATATTAAGTAAAAAATTAAACATAAAAATGAAACTTTATTATTATATATAAAATACGAATTCAAAAAGTGTCAAATTTTTGAGCGGCAGAGGGGATCAATCGGACCACCTTATTTTTATTCTTATTTTATGTATCATTATTGACATTTTTATTACTTATTACTAATTTTAGTATGATAAAATTTATTATATTAAGTAAAAATTAAAATATAAAATTGAAATTATATGTAAAAGAGGAATTTAAACAGATGGTCCGATTCATCCCTCAATGGTGGTCGATTCACCCTCCAAGGTAAGGCTGAATGAGCTTTATTTAAACTTTATATAAAAATATTATTATTTAGAATACATTATTTTTTGTGTGTTATGTTCCTACTTAGTGGCCTTGAATTAAAAAAAAAAAAATTTCAAAAAAGTGCATTAGGGGAAAGTCAGGAGACGAAGTTATACCTAAAGTGGTCCAACGCTACCCAACCAAAAAATAATTTAATTACAACAAAAAATAATTTAATTACAACAAAAAATAATTTTGAAAATAACTAAAAATCTAATTTAAGATAATAAATAAAAAGTACACAAAATTGACTTTCAAAATTAAAAATTTTAGTTTAAAATAAATAAAATCTCATATTTCTGATTTTTCCCTCGGATCATAAAATGCATTTCTTAGTTTTATATGTTTAGGAATATATATATATAGCTATATATATATAATATATATATATATATATATATATATATATATATATTATATATATAATATATATATTATATATTATGATTAGGGATGGGCCGGATATCCGGCAACTATCCGGTATCCGGCCTATCTCCGCCAAGTTTTTTGACTATCCGGTATCCGGCCCGATTCATTGTTATTCGGCCGGTACAGCGGATAATTATTTCCTAGTAGGTTCTTCCTCGTTTAGGGAAATATTCCAAATAATTTGAAAAATTATATATATATATATAATATATATATATATATATCTTCTTTTATCTTTCTTTTTCACCTTCCTCTTTGCCCAAGATTGGGGGTAAGGTGCTGTCCAAGCATGGAAAAGAAAAGCAGTAGGAGAACATGACAAGACGTCGAAAAGAAAGCCCAGCCTTACGCCTCCTCTGTACCATTAATTAAGTGCGAGCTTAAAAACAGAAAAAAAAAAATATATATATACTATAATATATTATATATTAATTATATATATATATATATATATATTATTAATATATTATATATATATATATATATATATTATCTATATATTAATATATCTTGTTTTGATTCGATGTTGGGTCCCCATGTTATAATATTTTATTCATCTATTAGTGTTGACTGTACACTACATTTATTGAATTTGGTGGTGACACGTTTCATAAATTATGGTAAAAATATGGTAAAAAATGTTTAATTTAAATATATTATAATAATAAATAGCCAAACCATAAGATCTATATACTTGTCACATAGCTACTAAGACGAAGCTCCTGCAAAATTTTTACACCATACATTTTATACTCGTTTAGAATTGTTTTGAAGTAATTTGTTGACTATAATGCTTATTTTACGTGTTTAAGCATTGTATTATTTACCAGTAATGTATACGCACGTTCTCAGAAATTTATAATAAAAAACAAGAATTTATTCTCAATGTTACCAGTTCAGTGATAAAATATAAAATAAGAGAAATGTCAGGGCACCAAAACTTGAATAAAATGCATGTTGGAAATAATATACGTCTGCTATTAGAAAAAGGTGGTGCTATAATAGAATTGTCAAATATCGGATTGTAATACATAAGAAAATGGTGAAATGATTATTAATCGATACTGAGAATGGGTCGATAAATAGTAACACTCAATATATTTATAATTTTGATAAATTTTACATCAGAAATAAAAGAAACCTCTTTAAAACATGATCCTTTGAAGAAGGAAAAAAAAACAAAAAAAAAAAAAACGATTTTCGGTGTTGTTACCAAAAGTACAAAGAATGGGCAAACGTTTAAAAATTTGTGGACTTTAAATTTTGGAATAAACTGAAAAAAAAAATAAAAAAATTTTTTTTTGGGTAGTTACTACATATTGATGGAGATGATATAGGCATTCCGCTAAATGCAATTCCACAACATTTTTCAAATTATCGTAATTGCAATTTCTCAATTTATTTTGGTATTCCGCAATTGCGGAATTGCGGACTTAAATTGTGGAACGTCCACCTCTGAAGATATATATAATTATATATATATATATATATATATATATATATATATATATATATATACTATATAATATATATATATATATATATATATAAATATATATTCTATAAGGTATATCATACATTATATAATATATTTTTTAACAACATATTGAGTGGTGAGCAGCTCATATTTTGAAATCAGCGCACATTGTAATGGAGGAAAATGAAGAAGAAATAAAATAAAGTGAGATAAAAAAAGTAATAATAATAATAATAAATAAAGAAATAAAATAAAGTGAGATAAAAAATTAATAATAATATAATTTCTCGTTCCCCCCAATTTTCGCGTTCCAAAGTCATTAGTCCAATATTTTCTTTTCAATGTTAAGGCGAACATACGCGCACGCGATAACACACACACACATCACTCTATATAGATTTTATCTTCTAGAGAAAAGAATAATTTTTTTAATCAATTTGATCATGACGGAAAGTACAGTTTTAATTTTTTATTTTATTTAATTTAATTTTTTATTTTTTAATGTTTTAATTTTTGCATATTTTTAGTTTCCCTAAAGTATTGGAAAAGATATAAGGAAAACGTTTATTTTTTATGGGTATCATGTTTAAATTAAGTTTGAAAAGATCAAGGTATGTGTTTTGGAGTTATTTATTAAAACTAATAATTATTAAATTTTTTTTTTTTTTTAGTTTTGCATTACAAGTAACGCTAAATTAAAAACATATTGTTTTTTATGTAGATATAGTGTTTTTTTTATAGATACAGGGGGCACCTATATCTTGGAGACTAGCTCATATATATATATATAATTATATTAATATATATATATATATATATATATATAATCC
>JABUQX010120995.1:0-2500 GCA_015478945.1 Trachelipus rathkii | reverse complement strand
TATCATCAAAAGCATTTTTTCTCGACTGAAAAGAACGGTTCAGTCTCTTTAGAGACTTTGGAGACCAACAAGATCCTTTAGTTCTTCACAACTCAGTTTCTGTCTTTCAAAAATTTTGTACCAAAGTCAAGCTCTTTTCTATGCTTTATGTGGTAAACACTATTAACTCAACGCTGTACTTTTTCTTTAATTCATCGATTGTTAGGAGTAGCATGAGGAAAGGGTGTTGATATGTCAAGTGCATAAGCAGGTGTATTTTCAGTAAAAACCGTTCCCCGCCCCGATTCAAGAAGAGTTATAGAATCCAGATACGAGTTTTAAGGATCTTCTCAGAACTTCGTGGGATTTGTTGCTGGATGGGTTGCCTGCGTGCTGGCTGCTACCAAAAAATCCGTGATTCTTCAGATCAAGTCCCAGTTGCTCGGCGATTTGATTAGCTCCTTTTAACACTTCATCGTGATTTTTTCTTCATCTTTCAGATGGCTCCTAACCATTTCCACAATATGTTTGAATGTGCTGCGAGGTTTTGAAGATATCCCAAGGTCTTGGATTGAGAGCATTTACAACTGGCTCTAACATCGCAGAGTACTTCGCGATCAATATCATAGCCATGTTGAATGACGTTACATGCTGCTGAATGCAACTGAAAAGCGCTTTTTCTTGTGGTGGTATTTTCTTCAATTGAAAGGATTTCTAATGCTTTCATCATTCTACAAAGTGCTCTTAAACACTCTGATGCACTTGTGTTGTTCAGACCATCTGGTCTGACCATAGGCTTGGGATGTTTGGCATTATTTTCTTCTCAAGACCGACTCGCGAAAAACGTAATAATGTCTTTATAGTTCCCACAGCTTTGAGGATTTTGGTATTGTGGTTAAATCATTTACTAACTAGAAATTTGTTTTGTGTGGACGAGCAATGAAAGACAATGCTTTTATATACTCTTTTCCCAATATTGCTTGGACACCTAATTCTTTTGCCAGACATCGTAGAACAGCAATCGAAACCCAAGCCCGCGCATTTCTCGGGATTCTGTTCTTCGGTCGTGACAAAATCGTCAATTGCTTTCGCAATGGTTTTGCGTCAAGCGCTTTCAGTTCTACAAAATAAATTCCTCCTTGACTTCATCGGACTCTTTGTCCAAATAGGGCAACACTATGGAAATTGTTCTTTAGAAATATCAGCGGTTTCATCTGCTAGTTAGCTATACGCGCACGCTTCCTTTAACTACCTTATTACGATGCTTTCCTTTATAGTAGTACCACAAAGAGAAATGATCTCATTCTGAATGCTGAACTGATTGGTATGTGGCATTTTTCTTCCCTTTTCAATGGTTTTTTCAATGACTGATCTCTGGCATCTATCGTAGCGGCACAAATCTTGCAACACTCCTCATCATGATGCTTACCCCGAAGCGGTAAATCGCGCGTACAGAAATGTCACACATGAAATAATTGGAGGATAATATTTTTTTTAATTTTCTTCTATGATTTTCTTTAGAATGCTGGTTAAATTGGATGTCTACCGGCACGTCTGTAAGGAACAATTTTGCAGCTTCAACAGAAGTTATGCCATCTGTGTTTGCATGTCCCTTACAAACCGCATGAACCTCTTTATATTTAGTGAAAGGTCTTATATTAAAGAGCTGGTACTCCTCTTGACGAACTTTAATTTGGTGATAATAACTATAAAACTTGCAAAACTGCTCCTTTATGCGCCTGGAGTTATGTCAGCCAAGGTGAATATTCTCCAACCATTCATTATTGAATTTCCTCTAAGTGGTAGCATCTTCCAAAAAATTATAGGTCTTAGGCGGGATTCAACACTCTTTCAGGAACTGTTTCTTTTCCTCAGTCGAAATCATAGATGAATGTCCAACGTATTTACCAATGTCATTTTCGTGACTGTCATCTACTGAAACGCTATCTCCGAAATCTGGACCCATATCTTGACTCGGCGAGGTGCTGTTCCTGGGTGTGGGTTCTTCATCGTGCGAAATATGCGAAGTAGGAGGGATTGCTCTTGTGTAGTCTTAGTTGCTTATTGGTATCTTCTTCGTTTTCACCGCCATTTCCATTTTTATGTGAGTTCTTTTTCAAATTTGCGCAACAAATATAATATATATATTATTAATATATATTATCTATACTATATCTATATATATATAATATATATATATATATTATATATATATAATTATATATATATATATTATATATATATATATATATATATATTATATATTATATAATATAATTATATATATATTATATTAATATATATATGTAATATGGTTCTACTAACTGTAATCTCTGTCACATACTGTCATAGGTAATAATTTTACTACATATCAAGATGTTATAACAGAAAAAATTAAAGGTATAGGCAAACTATGTTGAAACACTATTTTCTGTGTTGTCATGAAAATAATTTTTAGAATGAAGCTAACCCATATGGACAAAGTAAGATATGTGTTAAAAAATTCTAATTTAAGAAGTTG
>JABUQX010120994.1:0-13420 GCA_015478945.1 Trachelipus rathkii | reverse complement strand
GTGCCCCCGGCATCCGCACGCGCATTTCCGCCACACCCCTTGTAGGCAAAGTATTTCCGAAAATAACCTGCCTCTTTAAAGGCCACCTAAAGATTCTTCCAATCCCCCCGCTTACGGAACAAGTGGTCGGCAGAAACCCAAGCGGGGCCGGTTAAAAAGGGCACACAATTTTATCCGCCCAGTCAAGAAGACTCCCGGGGGGTATGGTCAAACCCCCCCCGTATAATAACATCCCTTTTGAACCAACCGGAAGCCCGCCTTTGGGGAAAATTTTTCGCCCTGGGTTTTGAAGCCTTTAAACGAAACCCTCTGGGGGCCATAGATTATATTCCCAATTTTTCAGGGGGAAAAAATCCCCTGATTTAAAGGCTCCATTTCCAACTTGCCCTAGCGGGAAAAGGGGGACATGGGAAAATAAAACCGTCCAAAGAAAAAAACTGTGGGTCCCTTATTACAAACTTTTAAAACTTTTCTTTGGCGATGTCGTAAGGGAAGAGAAATACCTACAATGGGAGAACGCGCATGTCCGATGGGGTTGTGAGCTTCCATAAAAACTAACCCGCGGCGCCTCATCCTTATTTAGCCATGTCCACAGCAAAAATACTTCAAATGGGAGCACGTCCCCGGGAAAAAGAAATGGTCGTTCCCCGTCGACTTTCCCGAGCCTTATACCAGCCTACCGACCCTTCCTTGCCAATCAAATGCCGTGCTTTCCCCGCCCCAATAAAAAAATGTGTGAATCCCAATATCCCGAGTCCTCCCATGCAATGAAGAAGAGGGGGAGGAATAAAATGATGAGGGAAAGAAGACGTGAGAGGAAATTCGGTGGGATCGAACTGGTACATTTAGAAAAAGGGTAAAAATTGATTTGCTCCGCTAACAATCTGAACAGCGAAACCCCCTATATATACTGGATCCACCGAACAAGGGGAAAAAAACACTGTGGAAACAATGTAGTGCGTAGTGTGGGAAATGGTGTATGTGCTAATGTGTGAAGGTATAATCCGGCGAATGGAGATAAAGAGCAGCTTGAAAAAATAGAAGAGCTGATTAAATCGGAGGTAAATATTAAGGAAGTTTCGTGTTTTGCTGGACATAATTCCTAAAAAACGTATTGGGCTGTTGTGTGGGGTAATGTTTAGGTATTCCTGGAAAGGAATTAGTATTGTGTTGGTGGCTTAAACTGGGGGGTTAACAAAAGTGATATCTACTAAGACAAAAAAGATAGTTTCGAATGGATTGGAAATATACCTAACAAAGGTTGAGTTAACTGGGGGTGTATCGGGGGAGAGGTGTAAATGAAGGAGTCTCGTAACCTTCTCTTAATACATAAAATGATATTTTTCCATATACAAAAGTTATACCACCTAAAAGAGACTTGGTTTAGGTCTAAGAGAAATGTATGGAAAGTTGAAAAATCTATTATTTTGATTTTTCAAAGTACCTGTGTTGGTGAAAAGAAAGAAGAAATTGTTGAAGATAAAATTTGATTATAATAAGAAAAGACAGGGTTTTGAACTGGATTAAGTAAAATGTTTAGTTGACACAACTGAAAATTAAAGGAGCTTGTGGGGAACCTTGATGAAGGAAGAAGATACAGTTTGACAGAGAAAAGGAAGTTGAGTAGCGAAATAAGGAGTTGGAAAAGTTAAAGTAAACAAAGCCGTAATAAAGAGATAATTATTTAAAAGTGGAACTCTCGCTTAAAATAAAAACTCCAGATCGTAAATTTGTGACAAATTAAACAAGTTGAACCGAACGTGGAAAAACACAAAAAAATTTCTGGGGGGAAAGAAGCCAAAAACATAAAAGGGAAAGCGGTTTGTAAGTAGTGCGCAAAGAAGTAGTGTTGATTTGTTTACTTAAAGTCACTACGCTGGAATAAGGAAGAACGCTTTAAAAATCTCAGTATTCCGCATGAGGATCTATATGATCAGGGATAGGTGTCAATGAGGGCGAATGACCCGAGACCTAAATCGCGGTTTAAAAACGTTAAAAATACAAAAGCGGTTGAATGTTAACCTAAAAAAAAGCCAATTGATGACAGGTCTTAACAGAAAAGGATGTTAAAAAAAATTTGATAAGGGAGGGGAAAAAAAAAACAAATAACCTAAAAAAAAATATGAGTCAAGTTATTTAGGGATGAAAAAAAAGAAGATAAAATGATTTCAAGTTTTGGAAAAAAAAAAGGAAGGATAAATTGGTGGAAAACTTTACAAGGTGGAAAATAGGGGAAAGCTTCTTCCTGGAAGGGAAGCCGCCGAAAATTAAAAGAATTAAAAATTTGAGGGGGGGACCCCCTCTGCTAAAAAGGAATAATAGAATGGGATGGGGTGGACTTTGCGTAAACTTGGATGATATGGGTGGACTTGTTTAGGGAAAGAGGCTGTAAGAAAAGGGGGAACACCACCTTCGAAAAATTCTGGCAATTACACCATTGACGCCAATGTGAAGAGGTGGATTTTCAGTGAAGTCGTTAGGTTGTTTTTGAAAGGGTGCAAAAAAGAAGAAATAAAGTATTCTTTTGGGAGCCGATTTTATGAAAGATTCCCATTTTAGTAAAAGGAGGTGAGGTAAGTGGGTAAAGGATTTGAGAAAAAAGCGTTTAAAGAATGGTAAAAAAATCTTCCCAGTATCAGGATGGGAAATAATTACTGGTTCATCCAGAAATGATCGGCAAAGAAAACGGGAGGTGAGATCTGGATTGAATTTGGAACATGGGATAGTTTTTGTAAAACACAAAAAAGGTCTTTTATGGGAAGTATCTTTGCTTCGAGTGGGGAGAAGGTTGGAGCGAAAAGAAAAGGGGATGAAGAAATAAGATTTAAACCCTTTATAATAAAGGATAAAAATGGGAAGACTCAAGGCTGGTAAATCTGGGTTCAATACTAGAAATCATTGTTGGGGAAAGTTAGAGCTATTATTGCAGTTCGTTTACGGACATAAGAATTAAACTATTGCTGTAATTTTTTTATCGGAAAAGAATAGGAGGAAGGATGTGGGACTGTGAAAAGGAAAAGTTGGCTTTTTAAAAAAAGGGATGATATATCACAGATCGCAGCGCGTTTTCACATGGCTAATAAGTCTGACTTCATCTGATCCTCCGCGCATTCGACAAATGAGCGAGAGTGTGTTAATTACTAAATCACACAAGCTCCGAGTACGCATGATACAACTCAGAATCTCGCACTCACTGCTCTGCAACGCACAACAGCCTCTGGGAAAGTGGGAGAGGCCTCTCCGACTCGAAATGTCACGCAACATGTTTGTCGGAAAGGAAAATGAGTCGTGGAAGATATATCCGGCATGAAAGAATTCCAGAGTTATACAACTTTTATAGCTCATTTGCGATTAATTCCTAGCTCTGTAAAGATAGGGTAAGACCCTGTCAAATACGCCTCCCAATTACTACTACAACGCAGAACATTAACCTAGTGACCGAGCAAATTGTGTGCACAATAGTGGGTGATTTAAAGAGTTAGGACGTTCTTTTAAGATAATTGGTCTAGAAGGAGGTCGCTGGATATAAAGTATTCTATTGTAGTAGAATAGTGTAGAGTTTTGAGAGAGTGAATGTCTAGATAAAGATGCTTTGTCCGCGAGTAATAGTGTGATGTGAACTAAAAGAGAAATGCAACCAGGTAGACTGGAACGTCACGGAACCTGGGATCAACCATTAAAGTTCAATGGGATTGTTAAAATTATCAATCATCGCTGTGGAGCAAATCTTAACTCTCTCTCTCTCTCTCCACTCTCTCATCTCTCTTCTCTCCTCTCTCTCTCTCTCTTCTCTCTCTGCTTCTGCTTCTTCTCCTACCGTCTCGTCTCGTCGTCGGGCATTATTAAAAGGCTTCTTTTACTTAGTTGATTATAAATTAAAAAGTGATTCAATAATAATAATATTATAAATACAAATATTAACTAATTATATATATTTTTTACTATATTTTAAATATATTGCTATATTAGTTTATATGGTGGGAAACTTAGTGATATGTGGAGCTCTCTGTTGTTAATAAGATATACCTAATTGCAATATCAGGATTATTTTTTCAGGGTGGGAGCCAGACAGGAATAATTTGTTATTTTCCTGGTAGTAACCGATCATAACTAAAAATAGTATTAATAATAAGTAATTGGTATTTCTAATTTATTAATATATTAAATAATATATATAAAATATAACTAATAATTTTTAATGAAGTATAGGTACCGTGACCATAATATAATTAGGTTCAATATGAAAGTATGGCCTAAACAGGATGTAGTAATATTGTTTCTCCTACTCTTTATATGCGGTTTAAGTTTTTATTAATGAGTCATTTATGCTGTTTTAGAGAAATATAGTGATTTTTTAAAGGTGAATTTTTATATCTATATTATTGGTTAATGATTTTTTTTTGTAAAGAGGCGATACTTAGAAGCGATCGTATAGGATGTCACTAAAAAATTTCGGTGTGGCACGATTAGCGCCCCTGCTCCTGCCCCCCCACCTAAATTACGCCCACTGTAGTATAGTAGTATATTGGTTTACTAAGGGGTAATATACTATAATTTGAAATAATTTTTACATATTTTATGTTCATATTTGTCGAATACATAGGATTAGTAACTATTTTCTATTTTTATTATTATTACTGTTGAAATAAAAGGTTAGTATAACATAAATATATAAATATATAGTATATTATATATAAAAATAATATAATTATTTATAACCACCAGTTAATATGGTAAATGTAATAAATTTCTTTATATTTAAACAAATTTATTTCACTTACGGGCAATAACATATAATTCCAAGTGTATTGCGGTAAATGCACTAAAAGCTTTATATCACATTCAATTTCCCAACCCCTCATTAGTCGTGGATACGGAACAGAACCTCTGTAGACAAATGTTTGCGTGCCATGCATTTGCGTTTTCAATATGGATGGCGGAAAAGTAGTGTAAAAGAATATTTAGCTTCGGGGAGCTCTTCCCCCCCCTTACACCTCAACTAGTGAGTGGTTCAGAAATTGAATAAAATTTAAAGTTTTTAGTTACATTTATTGCAAGAACATTTGTCTAAGGGGGCTCTATCCCCGTAACCCCTGGCCAGTGAATTATTTGGAAGTTGAATAAAATTGAAATTTCAGTGATATATATATATTATATATATATATATAGGTTAAGAGCAGAGCAGAGCAAAGTAGTTATAGCATATATACATAAGTACATATATGTTAAGCTGCTGGCTGCGTTAGTGTTACTGCTACGCGATACATTTAAATCTTTAAATTTATACATATATATATATAAACATATTTATATAAGGATATTAGTTAAAGAAATCCATTTATATATCTGTATATATATATATATGTTAAATATATATATAAATATATATAATATATATATATATATATATATATATATATATATATAATATATATATATATATATATATATATATATATATATATATATATATATATATATATATATATATATATATATATATATATATATATATATATCCTGTTTTAGTAGGAACATTATCAAGAGAAACAAACACAATTTCAAATATTCAATATATTACAACAAATTCTGCTTTTAAATCACAAATCACCTCATTATCACCATGTTAGTGATTTCTGAAATGTTGTTTTAAGATTAAACATTTCTGCACCATTCAAACTTACTCAAAACATCGGTTCACGAATGCTGATAATGTTAGAAATTACAATAAAGAAACATTAAAGCAACGAAACAACCCCATAAAGTTTCTAAAAACAACCTTTAAAGCACGTTTCTAGGTCCTCTTACCATGTAAACAAATCAATAATAAAATTGCTTTTTGGGAAAAAAATCAAAAATCATAACTTTTTATTTACGACTTTTTGATATCGAGCTGACGTCATATTTAGAAGGCAAAATATTTAAGAGTTGTTAAAAAAAATATTGAACACATATTGATGCTTCCTTAACACTCCTTGTTTGAAATATTTGATACTTTTGTTTAGTTTTCAGGTATAAAAAATATTAAACTTACACACACACATGCCCGCGCACACCCTCAGATACATACACACGCGCACGCTCACATACTATATATAAGAGCACACACCCTCAGATACACACACACACACACACACACACACACACACACACACAATAATATATATAATACAAAGAGAGAGTATTGTTGTTATTATTACATTATGAGAGTTACATACATATTATTATTATTATTATATATTATTATTATTATTATTATTATTATTATTATATTTACATATATAAACAACATACATACATTATTATTACGCTGCTATTACATACATGTATATTACATATTATTATTATTACATATATATACATAAGATATTATAGTTACATATATATGATAGATATATATATATATACATATGATACATATGCTAATAGCATATATGTTATGCTGCCACACATATGCTACATGGCTGCTATATATATATATATATATATATATATATATATATATATATCTGTGTGGTGTGTGTATCCATGTCTGTGTGTGTAGCTATACGTGGAAGTACCAGTTTCTTTACAAAAATAATGCTACCTACACCAATCACCATTTAGCACAATTTAAATAATATTATTAATTAATAAATAATACACATAATAATAATAATAATAATAATAATAATAATAATAATAATAATAATAATAATAATAATAATAATAATAATAATAATAATAATAATAATAATAATAAATGAATTAGATTTAGGTTAGGTTAGGAAATAAATTTTTTATAAAACAGTTTTATGTTTCGAAACTTTATTTTAATTTTTGGTCAAATGTCTGTCCATCGACCCTAATATCCTTTCTGCCAAATGTCCATCGGCTAAATGTCATTTAGTCAATTGTCCTTTAACTAAATGTTCTGGTACCACTAATACAATTTTACATCCATTTTAAAAGCATGCTATACTCAGATTATTTTCATTATATATAGCAGCATAGCGATATATATATATATATATATATATATATATATATATATATATATATATATATATATATATATATATATATATATATATATATATATATATATATATATATTGTGAACCTTCACCTATCGCGGGAGATGCGTTCCAGATCCCTCGCGATAGGTGAAAATCCGCGAAATAGCGGAGAGATGAAAATATATACTATTTATATACATTTTAAGTCTATACATGCTTGTAAACACGTCCTATGCTGGTATATATAAAAAATTTTCATCTTCAGGGGGGGGAAGTTGTGGCAGATTAACGTTGTTTCAAATTTAGACTTTTGGATAACCAGCTAGATTTAAAAATATAGAAAATCATTCTTAAGAAAAAGTTGAGAGTTACGAAAAAATATCTGAACATAAAAAATTTGAATATTAAGTTTGAGTTGTTTGAGTAAGATCTGGAATATTAAGTTCGAATTAAAAAAAAAAGGGCTGGATTATTAAGTTTGAGTTTGTTAAGAGTTTTTCGATGGTTTTTACATTAAGTTAGTTGCTAGTAGAATTTGAATATTAAGTAAGAGTGGTTAAAAAAGAATCGGAATATTAAGTTTTAGTTTTGGTAGTCTTTAGTTTTGATGATTTTGAAGAGTTTTTGTAAGTTTAGAGTTGACATTTCAAAGAAAAGTGATTTAGATTTTAGTTGAAGAAAAGTGAGATTTGGGTTTGGTTTTTTGTTCGAGATTTTAGTGGTTGTTTTTTAAGGAAGTAAAATTATTTTTGTTCGAGATTGTAGTAGTTGGTTTTTCGTTCGAGGGAAATAAAATTATAGTTTTTGAATGTTAGGTTTTTTTCTTCCGGAGTTGGAAGCTTAAAAAATAATTGGAATGTTGAATTTGAAGAATAATCTGGGTTTTTATTTAGCAGTGTTTTCGGTGGCTGAAAATTTGGAATAGTTTACTCGCGAAGGATTGAATTCCGAATAGCTGTCATAGAAGTTTTTGAGACAACAAAAAAATATTTGATGAAACGTCTTTGGAAACTTTCCTAAATTCCTAAATTGATGTAGTACGTAATTGGAATAGACAAAATTGTATATCAAGATATATAAGAAAAGTTAAGTTATTGTCTTAATAAAGAAAAAACTTATTATTATTATTATTATTATTATTCATAATTATTATTATTCATATTTATTATTATTATTATTATTATTCATAATTATTATTCATAATTATTATTATTATTATTATTATTATTATTATTATTATTATTATTATTATTATTATTATTATTATTATTATTTGTAAATAAATATATCACGTGTATATAAATATAACCAAAATGACGTGTCTTTAGATTACCTAACGAACAAGGGACGAATTATTTGAGAAAAAAAAATAAATAAAAAGGAAAAATAAAAGTCTAAAAATTGTTTTCTTTGTTTACGTAAATAAATAAATCGTAAATCAAAAGTAAAATAGTTCTTGATTTGTCTTCTTTGTTGTCAGAACTAATCGGCAACAAAAAGTTGGAGGTCTCACCGAGATCCTTGTTCTGTGGTAGTGACTTGTTGTTTTGGTTAAAATTAAGCGTGATTTAAGTTAAATACGAGACGAGTAGTACAAATAAAAATATTGATTAATAAATTTATATTGATTAAAAATTTTGTGAAAGCATTTCTAGACTTTAGTTTCAAAATATAAATATAATTAAAAATTGTTTTTGCCTGTGGGAGAAAAAAAAATTATATATATATATATATATATATATAGGGATATTTCGATTTTTGGGTTTTGTCTAAAATAAAGTTTTCTCTTTTTTTCATATAATGAGTACCGTGGAGAAACTGGAAGCTCATGGTGGATGGCCAAAGGAAGACGATCCTGGTGAAGAAGAGATGCCTGATAATTTACAAAAATATATTGATGCCTTACCCGAAGATGGAAGGAAAGAATGTGTGGAAGGAAAAATATCCTTAAATACACTAAGTTTGATTTTTAGCATGAAAGCTAAAGAAGAAAAAGTAGTAGGTAGACGTTCACAACTTCCACCACTGGTGGGTTCACCTGGAGTAAGAATGATAAAATGAGCCTGAATACTGGCTTACAGGGGATGACAAATATGAAAGTATGGTAAACAACTATGAATAATATTCCCATAGAGTAAATTATCCCAATAGTAACAAAACCTATTCAGGTCCCCTGCTTTGGAACAAATCACGCCCAATGCACCACAACTCATGCTTTTCTTTTGTTGGCTCCTTGAACTCGTAAGTCATCAAACAATAAGAAGGAAGGCAATGGAGAAATAGTGAGATAAAATGTGGCAATGTAGCAAAGCAGGGTCATAGTGGAGCATGCCAAGTAGAAAAACTTGGATTGTGCAAGAAATGGGTCCGACCTCATTTAATTTCAGAGGTAGTAGCAATGTCGTTAAAAATTCTCTGTGACAAAAGCAAATTTGCAAGAAAAAGCCTGTGTAGTCTTGTAAAAAGTTGGTTATGTGGACCAGTCAATGCTAATATTCATAGCAAACATAGCAGTTTGTCAATATTGTAAAGAAAGCTGATTGTATACAAAAAGATGGTGTTGGTTTAATGAGAAATTTAAAAAGAAAGAATTTTGCCAGTCCTGTAAAAAAGTAGGACATGCGGTTAGTCAATGTTGGTTTAAAGATAGAACTGAGAAAAGAGAGGTTTGCCAGTATTGTGACAGGATTGGACATTCTGCAAAAGGTTGTTGGTTCATAAATCCTGAATTGAGACGCCAAAGGAATTTGAGGAATGAATCAGATAATAAAGAAACCGACGTTTCTGGAAAAATACACCCAATAAGTGGTGAAATTAATATGGCTTTAAAAAATCAATATGGAGTACTTGGGGATGAAATGGATAATAAAACCCTCACCAAAGAGCATGAACAAGAATATGATGAAGTATTTGAAAATAAAATGTATCAGAAAGCCCCCATCAAGGAACAAGAACAACCAATTACTAAACCAGAAAATAATTTTTATGAAATTAAAAGTTATTTAAGTGGTGAGTTAGCAAAAGAGAAAGAAAGTAGTAAATTAGAAGAAGACGTAGAAGAAAAAGAAGATCCAGAGTTGAGTACTGATGAGTTTATATATAGGTTAAGAAGAAACGTAGTGAATTCTGAAATCATAATAGACCTCAGTATGAAGAGTGACTATAGACCTTTATATTCACCGAAGGGGGGCCCTAATTGTATGGTGGAATGTCTTCTAACAAAAATTGATTCAACGCCAAAGCTTTATGAAGTTTGGAAGGTTTTGAGAAGTGATCTACAGGGGGAACAGTCTGTTCGGCTGAGACAGATTTTGGTTGGGGAGTTGCTTAAATCTCCGGCAAAGTATAAAATTTCTTCAAAAGAAAGGATAATTAAAAGTTTTCTAGACCAGAATATAGCACCAACATTTGATTTTTTGAATGCCTTTAGCAAATTATTTAATTGTGTTGTTTATGTGTTGATTATTGACACATTTATTATGAAATTTGACCATGGTAGCCAAAAGTTGGAAGTTCCAACAAGTCTTTATTTACATTCAATGTCGGGCGGTCACGTACAGCTCATAGCGCCAGTCAAAACTCCGATAGGTGTGGAATTTTTCTTTGAAATAGAAACTACAGGTGCTTTCCCAGTTAGGTAGGCTTCACAGGGGGATCAAATAAAAGAACTAAGACCCAAACTACACAGCTTCTATGACCTCTGTATTAAAGAAGCTAAAAACGTAAAGGCAATGTTTATTCCATCTTAAATTTGTTATATAATATGAGTTTTTGATCATAGTGTTTAATCATAGTGTTTTAGAAATTAGCAAAATTTATATTATATAATAAATATAAAAATTTCATCTTCAGGCTGTGCGTGATTAACGTTGTTTCAAATTTAGACTTTTGGATAACCAGCTAGATTTAAAAATATAGAAAATCATTCTTAAGAAAAAGTTGAGAGTTACGAAAAAATATCTGAACATAAAAAATTTGAATATTAAGTTTGAGTTGTTTGAGTAAGATCTGGAATATTAAGTTCGAATTATTAAAAAAGGGCTGGATTATTAAGTTTGAGTTTGTTAAGAGTTTTTCGATGGTTTTTACATTAAGTTAGTTGCTAGTAGAATTTGAATATTAAGTAAGAGTGGTTAAAAAAGAATCGGAATATTAAGTTTTAGTTTTGGTAGTCTTTAGTTTTGATGATTTTGAAGAGTTTTTGTAAGTTTAGAGTTGACATTTCAAAGAAAAGTGATTTAGATTTTAGTTGAAGAAAAGTGAGATTTGGTTTGTTTTTGTTCGGAGATTTTAGTGGTTGTTTTTTAAGGAAGTAAAATTATTTTTGTTCGAGATTGTAGTAGTTGGTTTTTCGTTCGAGGGAAATAAAATTATAGTTTTTGAATGTTAGGTTTTTTCTTCCGGAGTTGGAAGCTTAAAAAATAATTGGAATGTTGAATTTGAAGAATAATCTCAGTTTTTTCATTTAGCAGTGTTTTCGGTGGCTGAAAATTTGGAATAGTTTACTCGCGAAGGATTGAATTCCGAATAGCTGTCATAGAAGTTTTTGAGACAACAAAAAAAAAAATATTTGATGAAACGTCTTTGGAAACTTTCCTAAATTCCTAAATTGATGTAGTACGTAATTGGAATAGACAAAATTGTATATCAAGATATATAAGAAAAGTTAAGTTATTGTCTTAATAAAGAAAAAACTTATTATTATTATTATTATTATTATTCATAATTATTATTATTCATATCTATTATTATTATTATTATTATTCATAATTATTATTATTATTATTATTATTATTATTATTATTATTATTATTATTATTATTATTATTATATTATTTGTAAATAAAAATATAACTATAAATATAACCAAAATGACGAATCTTTAGATTACCTAACGAACAAGGGACGAATTATTTGAGGAAAAAAAAAATAAAATAAAAAGGAAAAATAAAAGTCTAAAAATTGTTTTCTTTGTTTACGTAAATAAATAAATCGTAAATAAAAAGTAAAATAGTTCTTGATTTGTCTTCTTTGTTGTCAGAACTAATCGGCAACATATATATATATATATATAGCAAGCAAGTGAGCATAGGTTGGGTAAATATATATATATATATATATATATATATATATATATATATATATATATATATATATATATATATATATATATATATATATATATATATATATTGTCTATTATACCTTGTAGTGTTATTGAATTAATTGGGAGAGAGAGAGAGAGAGAGAGAGAGAGAGAGAGAGAGAGAGAGAGAGAGAGAGGGAGAGAGAGGTAAAGGCAAATCCCAAACCACATGAGAATTACATGCACATGCCAAAATCCTACATGTGTACTGCTTATGTATATGCATCTTTTATATATGCGTACAGATTAAGTCCTTGTACTGTGATGACTTCCTACTTATTAAAATACGTATCTACATATAAAAATATAATATATATACAGTATAAAAAATTTAAAATGCGAAATAGATACTGTTTTGAAGAAAAACCGGCGATGCACTGAAGCTGCGAAAAGTGAACCGCGATAGAGCGAGAACACTGTATATATATATATATATATATAGTTAGCAGCATATATATATATATATATATATATATATATATATATATATATATGTAGTGTATATATATATATATATATATATATATATACCTTTGTAATGTGTGTGTGTGTGTGTGTGTGTGTGTGTGTGTGTGTGTGTGTGTAGGTGTGTGTAGGTGTGAGGTGTGTGTGTGTGTGTGTGTGTGTATCTGCCTCTAAAATATTTAAGGACCAACGAGTTAACACGTAGACATGGAAAGCTACTACCTCATGCTTTAATAAACATGTGAGTAGTTTGACTGACTTAACAAACGATTGAAAATTATGAGGTTCAAATTGCATACCGAATGGTAGTTCCATTGAAATATTAATAATAATAATAATAATAATAATAATAATAATAATAAAAAATAATAATCATAATAATAATAATAATAATAATAATAATAATAATATTAAATAATAATAATACCATTAATAATAATAATAAGAATAATAGTAATAAAAATTTCATTTCATAATAATAATAATAATAATAATAATAATAATAATAATAATAATAATAATAATAATAATAATAATAATAATAATAATGACAATAATGTGATAATAATAATGATAATAATAATAATAATAATAATAATAATAATAATAATAATATAATAATAATAATAATAATAATTACCAATAATAATAATAATAATAATAATAATAATAATAATAATATTACCAATAATAACCAATAAAAATAATAATAATAATAATAATAATAATAATAATTGAAGTATGCACGAAAATGGAAAGCGTTTCACGATACGCGAACGAGCGTTCAATTAAACTGAACGAAGTAATAACA
>JABUQX010120993.1:0-37073 GCA_015478945.1 Trachelipus rathkii | reverse complement strand
CTCTCTACCCACTCCTACTATTAATACACTACTACTACTACTACTACGACAATGACTACTAGTACTACTACCACTATGCATGAAACTGAATCTGCCAACAACTACTACAGCTTCTATCAAAACGACAGATAACCTTGCTATTGTTCAGATACTGGTTCACAACTGCCCTGTTTGTTATTACAAGTACTGATTACTGAGCTGATGATTCAGTGACTACCATTGAAGACGACCGTTCATCCCCTTTCGTTGCTATATTATTGGCTATTATTAGTAGTTTTTATTATTATTATTATTATTATTATTATTATTATTACATATTACATATACATATTATTATTATATTATTATTATTACATATACATATATTATCATTCACTCAGTCTCTCAAGCTCCTAACACTTCCTTTGTATATTTAAGTGCTGGAGTGCAGTGCCTGCCGATGATGCAGTTACCGGACGTGAGTTGTTTATACACACCCTCACTCCTCTTTCGTTATTATTATTATCATTCACTTCCACTTCCTAAATTCTTTACATTAGGCCGAGTGTATGTTGATGACGCAGTCATCAACGCATGGGAGTTGCTGATACACGCCCAGCTAAGCTTAAACACCCTCACCCCCCTTTTCGTTATTATTATTATTATTATTATTATTATTATTATTTTTATTATTATTATTATTATTATTATTATTATTATTATTATTATTATTATTATTATTATTATTATTATATCATGATTGTTGCTGTTGTTGTTGTCAATAATATTAGTATTATTATTATTATTCTTATTATTATTACGATTTAAACACAAAGACGAAAAGTAGTATATAATTTTCTTGAACTCAGAGAGAGAGAGAGAGAGAGAGAGAGAGAGAGAGAGAGAGAGAGAGAGAGAGAGAGAGAGAGAGAGAGAGAGAGAGAGAGAGAGAGAGAGAGAGAGAGAGAGAGAGCAAGCATATACACCAACAACAACAACAGTCAAGAACCAGCACAAGACAACAACAGCTCAAGAACCAGAGTCAAGCCAAAGCCACAACGATCCATGAAACAACATCTACAACAACAACAACAACGCAAGAAACATCATCTACAGCAATCACAACAGCAGAACAATGCCATTCACCATCCTAGTGATCTATACTAAGAATACATTACACATTGTACCTAAGAATACTTTACACATTGTACCTAAAATAAAATTTAAAGAAATTTCATTAAAACATTTACTTTGCAGCCCTTAAAGCAGTGAAACAGTAAATCAATAGCGCAATTCCCTAGCAATTCTGCCGTATTTTACTGCTTTACTGCTTTACTGCTTTTCACATTAAAACATTACTTACAGCTCTCGTCAGGGTAAACAGGAATCATCAGCGGTGATACCCAGCAGCAGTGTGAATAAGGCTTTACTGCTTTACTGCTTTACTGCTTTACTGCTTTACTGCTTTACTGCTTTACTGCTTTACTGCTTTACTACATTAAAACATTTACTTTACAACCCTCAAGTCAGTAAAACAGTAAATCAATAGCGCAGTTGCCTAGCAACAGTGTGAATAATAAGCTTTACTGCTTTACTGCTTTACTGCTTTACTGCTTTACTGCTTTACTGCTTTACTGCTTATAATTAATCATCTACATTTATATTATTCACTCACGTTAACTAAAATTATTTCAAAGTTTCTTAAAATAATTATTGTTATATTATTATTATTATTATTATTATTATTATTATTATTATTATTATTATTATTATTATTATTATTATTATTATTATTATTATTATTATTATTATTATTATTATTATTATTATTATTATTATTATTGTTATTATTATTTATAAGTTGAAAACGATCGTTGTAAATAGAAATCAAATTATTATTTTACTCTACATCAGATCGTAAAAACATACGTTTTGCCTTACTTGTGATTGGAGGGTGTAAGCCTTAGCTCAATTCACCCTCCATTGTGATTGGTCGAGAATTATATATGATCCCTTGTGATTGGAGGGTGTAAACCTTATCTCAATTCACCCTCCATTGTGATTGGTCGAGAATTATATATATATATGATCCCTTGTGAGTCTAAACTCGTTTCAAACCATAGTCGCTTTAGCTGTCAAGCTGTGAACAAGTTCTCTACTCTATCTTAAAAGTGTTCCATTTCCAGTAAGAGCGCAATATGGTCCGTCTTAATAGGTATACATCTGTACAAGACATCATTCAGTGGGAAGTTAAGATCCCGGGATGTGGAGTTGCAATCTTATATAAAAGAAACCCGAATGGAACTGAATTTTTCACGTGTGTTAGTAATTCATCATATTACAACACAAGGCGTGTTTTCATGAGTCCCGATGAATTACTGTGTATATGTAAACACACAGAGGACTGGCTTACTGAATACTTTAACCCTAATGCGGATTTAAACTACTCGAAAACAGTTATCAGCCAGAGCAAAGGAGCAAAGGACAAACAGCTTACTCTAACCTTCTCTAAACATGCGAACACCATAGGCATGGAAGTTAGACTATGGGAGCGAAGTAACGGCTTAGAAGTATTTGAACGTACCTCGCATGGATTCTACATCTCAGGAATACAACAGCTGAAGTATATGTCAGAGGTGGGCGGAAGGGTGATAAGGCATATGAAGAGAGTGAGTGTGTTATCTAACTATGTAACAGTCGTTCATTATATGTTATACCAGGAATACTACGCATTCAAGAAAATGATGGTTGATGATTCTGAAACTGTTATTAAACGATTCCTAGACACTATTGATGTGCAGAAATTCATATATCTTCTTAGGAAACAGTGGCAAGAAAGCATCTATGCTGATGACCCCGAAGTCAGGCATACTATGATATCTGAGAGGGAGCTTTTTACATATGTGCTTTCGGATGGTGTTGATGAGATACGTACCTACATGAAGGATAACGATATAAATGACTGGCATATTTGTAAAGATTTACAGAGTATTAATCTTGAGTCTTCGTGAAGTTTCTGTGAATGTCTATATCAGTTTATACACCCTTATAAATATTTTTAATATTATTGTAAATGTATTTAATGATAAAATATTTAATATTCTTGTGAATATATTTAATGTTGAAATATGTACGTCTGTGATTATTAAATTTCTAACTATGTAGTAAAGGTTTTTAACTGAAGTTAGTGTTTAACATCATGAAGTAAACGCTCGTATATATATATATATATATATATATATATATATATATATATATATATATATATATATATATATATATATATATTATATATATATATATATATATATATATATATATATATATATATATATATATATATATATATATGTTTTTACCATAGTTTCGAAAGTTGCATTGTACATCGAGCACGCTACGAGTATGGATGTGGGTAAATTCATGTTCTTCAGCCCTGCTACATGTATGGTGGCGGGTCCCACAGGCTGCGGGAAAACCTTTCTGCTATTAAACATATTAAAGGATGGTGGAATTTTTTAGCATACACCTGTGAAAATAATCTGGTGCTACAGTGTATTCCAGGAGAAGTTTAATGAATATAATAATATAGTAGAATTCCATGAAGGGATATACGATATTAAATCATTGGAAAATGTACAAGGTCATAAAGTTATAGTTCTGGATGACATGCTGCACAAGTTAAACGAAGATATAGCTGAGACGTTTACGGTGTATTCCCATCATTTAAATATATTTTTCATTACACAGAACATTTTTCATCAAAGCAGGCACATGAGGACTGTTTCTTTAAACACTCAGTATCTGATTCTGTTTGGACAAAGAAGAGATATGAGCCAGGTCAATCCTATTTTAAGTCAGTGCCTGCAATGTTCAGTTATTTAAATACGCTTTTAGCGACTAGTAATATGTGTAGAGATCTAATTTACAACACAGATATTCATCCCTCTGATGATGAAGTATTAATTACTTTGAGATCGACGGCCGGCATTAACCTTAGAGACATCGATGTGTTTTTCCTCAGGAGATCGTCATGGCAACGGAAACACGTTCATGAACGTAAAGGTTGGTTAGATATCCTGCATGATGTACCTACTATGCTGAAAAGGGTTATGAAATCAGTAGAAAACGCGCATATAACCAAGGAAGAACTAATCGACGAGCAAGACAGGGTATTACATTATACTTGTATTACCTCCGAGATGCTCAAACACCCTGGGATGGCTTACGTTTACACTGACATAGTGGATCACCAGTATGTGGGGGACATTACAGCCCCGCTGTTAAGAGTAGTTTATTTTCCTCAAGAGAGTAAGGTAATAACATTCCCCAATGTCCACTATCTCTCACTGAACAGGTCATTGATCGGCTCTATAAGAGTACATATAAAGGATGTGGAAGGACGGCCATACCCATTTACAAGTGGCACATTGATGTGTAAAGTCCACATTAGAAAGAAACGTCCGCTTCAAGTATAACATGATGGAGCATTTTTCAATCAGGATTGAAAATCTCATCTATATGCTACTGGAATTCATTCAAGAAATAGGCGCCTCTGCAGGATATATAAGGGTCATAATCAACTGCATTTTTTCATTCATTGATACACTCTTGCAGTGTAAAGACAGTATAGGAACGAGGCTCCAACTACAGCAGTGATAAACATGGAAAGAGTATTCATTGGATCGAGATTCCAAAGAGGATACGGTCTTGGAGGATTTTTCACTAAGTTACTGCGAAGCGCCATCCCCGTATTTAGAAGAGGGGGTGAATATTTAGGTAAAAAAGCTATAAGAACAGGTCTGCACACTATGCAAGATATAGCGACAGGAGCCAATCCTCGTGCTTCATTAAAAAGGCGGATTGCTGAGGTTTCTGACGAGATGCTCGATGACGTTAAACGCAAAATAAGACGTAAAATGACAGGTCATGGCAGGGCTAAAGTTAAAGGACGCAGTAATGTCACAAATAGGAAAAAGCCTAAGACTAAGAGAGCGCTGAAGAAGAAGAAAGGCCATAAGAAAATCACAACCCGGAAAAGCCCTAAGGCTAAAAGGCTCAGGTCTACAAAACGTACTGATGTATTTACCATTTAACTACTATATGGTATCTTTAACTACATCTTTCGGCTACCATGTATATAAGGGGGTCACATCTGAAGGCTTTGTTCATTATTCAGCATACCACTGCACCAACAAGATGCATTTCCTTCATCCTACTAGTCCGGACTGCTGCAAGAGCGAATTGGATCTCTACCCAGATTAGCGTGAGCGACACCAACTTCATCAGCATTAATCCCACACACTCGATCACCAGCACTGACGTGCCTTTAGAGTTCAATATTCCAGGCACCTCAGACCAATATCTAGATCCATCTAATGTATTTCTATATTTTAAAACGAAATTGACAAACCCTGATGGCACAGATCTTCCTACAGGTGACGACCACATAGTGTATGCCGATTGCCGAGTCAAACTTCCTATATACTTGTTTTAACCAGATTGATGTTTATCTCAATGAAACTTCGCTTGGCACTTCAGCAGCTAGTTATCCTTATAGAAGCTACATAGAACATCTACTGAACTTTTCTGATGATGCTAAACAGTCTCATCTTCAATCCTGCGGTTTTTACAGCTTCAAAGATGAGGCTGCACATGTAGATAAAGCGGCAAAAGTCGTAAATAACACTTATGAATTCTACGGGCGTTTAAATGGTGATATATTCTCTCAGGAAAGACTTATTCTTCCGTCTGTAGATGCTAGAATTCGCACTTAAAATAAAAAGTAATCCTACTGCTACAACTGCATGTCCAGAACCTGTCTTCAAACTGCTAGAGGCTTTTCTCTATGTTAGAAAGGTGAAGTTATTTCCCCAAAGGCATTTGGAAATTGAGAAATCGCTTTTAACAACCACAGCCAAGTATCCAATCAGAAGAGTAGAAACCAAAGTATTTAACTTCACTCACGGATTATCAAGCATTAGCATTCCAAACATTGTTAACGGAAATCTACCTCAAAAAGTAATAGCTGGAATTGTAGAACACGAAGCATATTCAGGACATTATAAAAAATCCCCATATAAATTCGCCCCTTTTGGCCTTAGGGGTGTCAGTTTACATGTAAATGGACAACCATACGGACGTGATTATGAAATGTCATACAATGGGATACAATCTCTATGCTCGAGACCTTTCCACGACCTAATAGCCAACACTGTTTCATGCGGTGATAGTGGTACGGGTATGAATCTTGAAGAATACGCAAAGAATAGTAATTTATACGCGTTTGATCTCAGTGCAGATCTTTCAGCTTGTAACGCAAGTCATTTAAACATCTCTGAGGAGGTACTAGGATCAATCTCTCATTTAGCACAAGTCTACAGACATCCATTACCGTTATCGTTTATCTGGAACACCCACAACTTATTGAAATTGATCGAGCCCGCAATGTGCTTTTGAATTACTAAAGATGAATGAAGAAGAAATAAAAGCTATGTTTAAAAACGAGCCTCGATTTTTAGGCGTGTTTGCTATTAATGAAATAGATTCTGTGAGGCTGAAGCAGGATAGTGGATTCGTGTTCAACACATCGCCTCGAGATGTAACATCGTGGGGACACTGGATTTCCATCTACAAGGAGAAGAATGGAGCTGTGTACCTGATTGATTCTTTGAGCTTGAAATTTATTTTAGATAATCATTACATCATTTCATTTTTAAAATATAACAATGTAAATTATATAAAAACTTTAACTCGTGCTGTTAAAAATATATATTATATATGCGGAGTTTATTGTGTTTATTTCATCAAATGTTTTTTAAACAATATCTGTGTCAATGAATTTGTAAATATTTTCGATGCTAAAAATTTATATGTCAATGATTATTTAGTTTCCGACTATATAATAAATGCTTTAAAATAAAAATATTTTACTAACCTTTATAAATAATATATATATATATATATATATATATATATATATATATATATATATATATATATATATATATATATATATATATATATATATATATATATATATATATATATATATATATATATATATATATATATATATATATATAAAGTATATATATATATATATATATATTTATATATATATATATATATATATATATATATATATAGTGGTATATATATATATATATATATATATATATATATATATCAAGAGATAGCTGTGGATAAATGGTAAAGGTTCATGAAAATTCACGTTTATGACGTCACTAGTTTAAAGACTTTTCTGTTGAAGGCATCAGTATCGGTGTGGAGGTTGCAGCGTTAACAGCTCTTGTCATTATAGTACATTTTAAAAAGGTTGCAGCAAAAAAAGATAAAAGTAACTATTTTAAAAATCCATGGTACATGCTGAAGCTCACACATCGGATTTTCTGTAGATAGGCATCCTTACATACCCTGTGATCCAGATTGCGTGTTGTATGTGCATCAGACGATGTACATGGTCATAGAATGCGAGCAACAGCTGCAGCGAAGGAGGGAGATGAAACTGCGTACTTCGCTGTATCATTAAAGCATAATAGAGGTGTTTCAATAATGCATATCATATAGAGAAATTCGTAGAGCTAAAATAGTATGCTTAAAAAACATATACAGTCAACGTAGAACGATTTAAAATGCAGATCCCTCTACCCATCCATCTAAAACTTTCATCTAATTTACGTCTTTTAGCCGACCAAGATCTTAAGGAGTGTGCAAAAAAGAGCCTGATTAATTTTATAATATCCATTATAAGAACTGATACATATACACCGGGAACTCATAGAGATGTGTGTGTGTGGAGAAGATATATATATATATATATATATATATATATATATATATATATATATATATATATATATATATATATATATATATATATATATAGAAGTATATATATATATATATATATATATATATATATATATATATACTCACATTATGAATATTTACTGATGTGTCAATAAAATTTTAGAGTTAAAAAAAAAAACTTTCATATACCCTGTGTTTATATTATAATGACAAATAATAATAATAATACATACATAATAATAATAATAATAAACCAGAACTGACCTGAAAGATTCAACTGTTCGACAAAAGATCTGACCATTACACACAATAACAATAATACAATAACGAAAGGGTGAGGCATAGGCATTAGGCATAGAGACGTATGCAAACAACCCCATGCTGATGACAGCGTCATTGACGAACGCTCGTGTGCGCCAGCCCACGGCCCGCACAAGTGTATGTAAACGTTCAAAGGGTTAGGCCATAAAGGGTGGATGATAATAATAATGACGCGGGGTGAGGGTGTGGTATAAACAACTTCATGTGCTGATGACAGCCATCAACGAACGCTCGTGCGCCAAAAGCCCACGGCCCGCACAAGTGCATGTAAATATACAAGGGTTAGGCCAAGGGGCTGGGCGGATGATGGTAATACACACACAATACACACAATAATAATAATAATAATAATAATACACAATAATAATAAATAATAATAATAATAATAATAATAATAACGAAAGGGGGTGAGGGGTGTGTATAAACGTCTCTCATGCTGATGACCGCATCATCAACGAACGCTCAGGCAGCCAGCCCACGGCGCTACGTGAACATGCCGGGTTAGGCTTAAGGGGGGGTTGTGTGGATGATAATAAT
This sequence comes from Trachelipus rathkii, assembly GCA_015478945.1. Taxonomy (NCBI): domain Eukaryota; kingdom Metazoa; phylum Arthropoda; class Malacostraca; order Isopoda; family Trachelipodidae; genus Trachelipus; species Trachelipus rathkii. The sequence continues at coordinate 28,406 of JABUQX010120993.1, read as the reverse complement.
AATAATAATAATAATAATAATAATAATAATAATAATAATAATAATAATAATAATAATAATAATAATAATAATAATAATAATAATAATAATAATAATAATAAATTATAATAAATAATAATAATAATGAAAGGGATGAACAGTAGTTCTAGTAGTAGTAGTACTAGTAATAGTAGTAGTAGTAGTAGAATAAATAACTGTGGTAGTAGTAGTAGTAGTAGTAGTAGTAGTAGTAGTAGTAGTAGTAGTCATTGAAGTAGTAGTAGTAGTAGTAGTAGTAATCGTCGTCGTAGTAGTAGTAGTAGTAATAGTAGTAATTGTCAGTAGTAGTAGTAGTAGTAATAGTAGTAGTAGTAGTAGTAATAACAGTCAGGGTAGTAGTAATATATATATATATATCAGAGGTGGGCACCCCGCTCATTTAGGGTAGTCCGCTAGCGCACCTCCGCACTTCGAGAAAACGAGTCCAAAGCACTCCGCACCTATTCAGACCATCAAACCTCCGCTATCGCAAGTCCGCACGTCCGCACGTCTTCCACTAATAATGTGCGACTTCACAAAAGGTTTTAATATTAAATACTAAATAGTATATATATATATCCTTACAAAAGATTTATTTATAATATTATATGAAAAATTGAATGAATATTTACAAAATCTCAAGATTTTCCTCTTCCTCCTCAATGTTTTCGTCAAAGAACAAGAGATCCATATTACCTTTCAAAAAGATTAGCTGCTCAAAATTAAAAGCAGTTAAGGCTGACCTTCTTTGCCCTCAAAAATATCCCCACTAGTACTAAATATTCGCTCTACAGCAGCAGAACTAGGGAGAGGTGTATTATATTTTATGAACAAGTTCAACAAATTCTGCCTATGCTGAAAGGGAAAGATGTCCTTGGTGAGAGGAGTGCTGGTGTTAGTTCGCTTCCAGCAGTCCATTGCTAATTTATTCTCACCTAAATCATTCTGCCTCCCTTCTGAAATTTTTTTTTTTTTGACCATCCTGTCCACCTATAAGAAGGTCTATTTCGTTCAAGACTTTAGTAGAATCCATGAAAGCCTCGACGCCTGCAGAGTCTATGCTAATGCTACGTATCAGCTGGTAGTTATGGGAGAAGAGTTAGTTATATATATATATATATATATATATATATATATATATATATATATATATACATATTATTACATATTATTATTACATATTATTATTATTATTGTTGGCTGGTTATTATTATTACATATTATTATTATTCTGTGTAAAACCCAAATATATATATATATATAGCAGCATATATATATATATATATTAGTTATATATATAGATATGAGCATATATATATATATATATATATATATATATATATATATATATATATATATATATATATTTGGTTTTTACACAGAATCTATTTAGATATTGTCTAGTTATTATAGCAATAATATAATTAATTAAAGTTATAGAAGAGGGTAATAGCCATTCAGTCTATAAAATCAATTTAAATGTTATTTATTATATATGGTACCATTAAGGAAGTTGAGATTGGTTTTGGAAGTTTAATTATTAAAAAACAATAAGTCTTAGACTAAAAGTATAATTAGTTATAAACTTAAAATAAAAATTATATTTCTTTATTATAAGAACTCTTAATAAGTAAACTATATTTTCATTTTTCAAAAAAGGTGCGGACCAAAATAGCGGTACCTTTTTTTGATCCGCACGTGCAAGTCCGCTAATTTCCTGACGACTCCGTACCTCCGCTAGTCCGCACCTATTCTGGTAGTCCGCTCGGAGCGGCTATGACTGAAGCGGATTCATGATTCAAAGACGTAAGTGCTCACCTCTGGATTTATAGATATACATATATATATATATATATATATATATATATATATATATATATATATATATATATATATATATATATATATATATATATATATATATATATATATATATATATATATATATATATATATATCAGGGTGTATACAAATAGGGTAGATAGCTCCTCCCCAATATTTTTGAGTCTTTTTAATAAAATAAATTAAATGGTAAAGTTTACTAAATTATTACAATTTTATATGAAAATGAAAAAAGAAACTGATTTATAAAATAAATTTTAAGAAAAACAAGTACATTAGTATTAGCAATTACAATAATTAAATTTATTTGGAAATTTTCCTTCCTACCCTGTTCCTAAGAGTAAATTTCTAATCTATGGGCGTACGTAAGTTTGCATTTTTCGTATAATATTATACTGGGCCAGACCGGTCATCATACCTTGCTGAACGATCGAATAAATTTGGAAATGTGAGAAAGAATTTTGATTCTCTCTCTCTCTCTCTCTCTCTCTCTCTCTCTCTCTCTCTCTCTCTCTCTCTCTCTATCTATCTATCTATCTATCTATCTATCTATCTATTCTATCTATCTATGTACGATAAGTTCACTTACAGCTGACAGAGTAAAATGAAATGTATAGCATAGATGAATTGTGTTTACTGCTTAGTTTTGAAGTAAGGGTAGTTAATATGTTGCGATTATTGAATTTTAATTTTATGTTACATTATTTAAGTGCCGTTTACCTTTGTATAATTGAAATAATCCATAATAGAAGTAAGTGTTTATTTTATATTAAAATAATAGTTACATAAAATTATAAACTTATGTAAAGAACAAACAGCTTTACTTTAAAAAATTTGGTAGGCTTATATCCCGTTTTGAGTCAATCTCATATAATAGTAATACACATAAATAAAGTTTTATTCAAAATGACGAGAGAAATAAAATTTTTACTATAATATTAATATATATATATATATATATATATATATATATATATATATATATATATATATATATATATATATATATATATATATATATATATATATATAAAAAAAAAAATATATATATATATAAGAAAATATATATATATATAGATATATAATTACTCTACCTAAGTAATTTTCCAGGTAATGCTAATTTATTATATAGTGAGAGATACATACATATTGGTTATTGTTATTAATTACATACATACATATTACATACTATTACATATATACATATATACCTACAGATTACATACATACAAATATTTATATATATATATATATACATATATATATATATATATATATATATATATATATATATATATAAATAAAGTTCCTTTACAAATAAAAGCCCATCCATGCTTTTAGAGCTCGAGGCTAAATTCTTATCTTCAAGAATATCCGAGGAAAGGGATTAAAGGATCACCTTTTTCTTCGATTTTAATCCCTTGAGTTCAAGGCTCATTAACATTTCCTTCGATTTAATCTACCTTGAAGTCGAAAACAAGACATGGGAAATTTATAATTTATATTTTATTCGTATTTTTAATGTTAAAATACAATTCGAATATAAATTTATTTATAAGGATAGTATTCCAGGTAGACGCTCGGGCGTCGCTTCAGCCCGATTGACTAAGACTCGGTCTCATGACCGTGGGCATGATGAAGCGACGTGAGACCGGGGTTCGAGTTCACCTCGGTCTAATTTTATATATCACGAGTGGGGGTCAAGAAAATGGGGAGTAGGGGTAGAAAAAACTCCCTCTCCTCAGTGACGCGACAAGACGATGCGAACGAAAGGCGAAAGGCGAAAGGCAGATCACGGAGCGGGGCCGGTGGCGGTGGCGGAAAGCGAGGCGGTGCGAATCCTGCGGGGCCCAGCGGAGCAAGGCGAGCGCGCGCAAACGCGGGTGTGTGTGCGAGAGACCAAAGGGGGGTAGGGGCAATGATGATGTAGTTATGGCAACGAAAGGGGGGTAGGGTAAACCAAGTAGGCATGGCAACTCCACAAAAAGAGAAAGGAGGTGGGGTAAAGCGATGGGGGATAGAGCAGGGATGTCCAACCAACCGAACCTTGTAATCTGCGGTGCGCACATACGTAGCTATATACACAAAGGGGGGTGGGGTAAAAGGGGGACGGGTAATAATAATAATATATATATATCGATATCATAGCTGGGCATGCCGCAACGGTTTTCGGCTATTCGGCTACGCCGCACTATCAATTCTTATAGCCGTAGTCGTAGCCGAAATTTTTTTTTTAAAGAGTCGGACAAGCCAACGACGCACTGCATTTTTCCGCGGCTATCGTTTCGGCTATGGAATTTTTTTAAATTAATTAAGTGAACCCTAACTCCGTTCTCCCTGATGACAATTCACTTTCGAAAACAGGTTTTATATTGGTATGAAAAAGGCGTGGCATTGTAGTGATAAGTGTGTAATAATATTTTCAGTCTTAGTTCTATACTAATACGAATAAGATGTGTCAAAAGCTAAAAGAAGAAAAGTGCAACCTGTTTTAAACACGCAGTTTTATTCAAAATTCCTTTGTGATGTTCTTGTCATGTTATTATTTTATTAATTAGGTATTATTATTATTATGTTACTAAGTAATTAAGTAATAATTATTATAATTACTAATTTACTGATTAGTAGTTACTATTAATTACTAGTAAATATATATAACAAATTAATAATATATAATATATATATATATATTATATATGTTATATATATATATATATATATATATAGTATATATACATATACATATATATATATATATATATATATATATATATATATATATATATATATATATATATGAGAGAGAGAGAAATTGAAGAGAGAGTGAGTGTGAGAATGTATAAAGTATAAACATAAAATTATTAAAATAATTAAATACATGGATAAGTTTGTGACTAGGACCAGAGGTGTTTCTGGAGACAGTTCAGCCGCTGCCAGTAGTAGCTTAAGGAGCAGCTCTCCCATTTTAAATGAGAGCTGTGACATGGACAGCCAAAGATCTCTTACTGATCCTGTCACTGTAACCCTTGATTGTGAGGAGACGAGGGATCCTGGAAACCAAGGCCAAGAGGGCAACGAGGATGCCGTCAAAGAGTTGAAAAGCTATTTGCTCACTCTTGAGAGGTAAGAAACTCGCCTCCATGCTATAGTAAAGACTAAAGACTAAAGACTAAAGAGCATAGTAAAGAGTAAAGACTATAAAGTAACCAAATTAAATCTTTAAATAAAATCTAGTAAATTAACTTTTTTTGAATTTTTTCATGATTGAACATTTAAATATGAAATTACAATAGTCAAATTCAAAAAAAATTAAAAACTTCTATTTATTTCAGTTTCTTCATCTTTGAAAAATTTTTGAGGACTGATGAGAAAGTTGATGGGGTGTCTCTTAGGAAGATTCACACTGGTGTTGCCAAGTGTAAACATCCTGCCTGCAAAGGGAAGAAGGGGCTTTCCTACAGCACCCAGACAAGGTCCCACCTCAAGCAGCATTACAAGCATGTAAGTTTAAATAATTATTAATTAAATAATTTAGATAAGATCACAACAACTAACTGGTGTTGCTAGTTAATTAGTTATCAAGATTTAAACACTCTTGTATAAAGTCTTGATACTTTATACAAATGTTATCAAAGAAAATTAAAAAAATTGTAATTAAAGTTTGTATTATTTTTATATACCAGATGCACAATGACCTTCTCCCTCACCTCTCTGCAGCCATTGAAGGGCTTAGCAAGCGCGGTCGCTCCAGTTCAAGGGAGAGTGAGTCTCGCAAGCGTCAGATGTCTCTGGATGAGAGCTTCAGGTCAAAGTTCAGCCAGCAGAGAGCAAGACAAGGTTACACCAGGTGAAAAAATTCAGAAACATAATATTAGTTATTTTAATTGAACTCAATTTTTTTAAATAGGTATATGAGCGACTTAGCGTCTTCACGTTTTAAAAATATTTTTATTAAAAATTTAAAATATATTGATTTATTAACTTAATTACTTTTTCATCATTAGGTGGTTCATTCATTCAATGATGCCACTGGATTTAGCTGATGATCCTTACACGAAGGAGATGTTTTACCTCATTAATCCCGAGTTTCATCCCACCTCAAGGAGGACTTTGAGCAGGGATATTGAAAAGCTGATGCAAAAGGGGAAGACTCGACTGATAAACAACCTCTTCCACCAGAAGTGGGTGGCCACTACAGCCGACAGTTGGACCGCCCACAATAGGTCCTTCTTGGGAATGACAGTCCACTGGATTGACAGGGTCAACCTCAAAAGGTGCCATGCAACTTTGGCGGTCAGGGAGGTGAAGGTAAGAAAATTAAAAAGTTAAATTTTGTCATTTTATACCTTAGTCTCATAACCATAAGAACATATGAGGTGTAAATATTATTTAATTTACAGACTAAAACAATAAAATTATTGTCTTTAGGAAAGGCAAACTCACCAGTTACTGGGGAAACTAATCACAGAGATTCATCATGAGTTTAGCATCCACGGTAAGGTGAAGGCCACCACTACGGACAATGGCACCAACTACGTGGCAGCCTTCAACGCCTTTGGTGAGTCCAACCAGGACCAGGAGAACCTTCCTATGGACCCTGATTATCCTGACTTGGAGATTGTGGATCTCCAGGAGCTCCTGAGGGCTGAGGGTGACAACCCAAGTCTGCCGCCTCAACACCGCTGCAGGTACTTAGAATTCGCGAAAACTAGTGCTAAATGCTACTAATATATATTAATAATATTATTAAGTAATAAGTATTAACAAATAAAGATTTGTCATTTAAGATTTAACTAATAATCTTTGAATTTCTTGAATTAAATATCTTATTGTTTCAGTGCTCACACACTCAATCTGTTGGCGACAACAGATGTGAGTGATATACAGGGCTGGAGCAAGGGGGGCTCACAGTGGAGGAGGACCATAGCTAAGATCCAGGCCCTGTGGAACCTTCAGAACAGGGCCCCAGTGGTGGCCAACCAGATCAAGATTGTCGCCAAAAGAAAACTGAAGACTCCTGTGGTGACAAGGTAGTAGTAGTTACTATTAAAAAAAAGAAATTTAGCGTAAGAAATTGTTGCCGATTAATTATAGACAAGTTCATTTTATAAGTTTTTGATATTTTATATAAAGTTATATTTATTTCTGCAGATGGAACTCCCTATATGATAGTGTGATGGTCCTTCTGGAGGTTTTAAGGGTCGAAAACCAAATGGATGCCATAAACACCATCCTCATCAAGCAGCCCAAGGGAGGTTCCCCTCTCACAGAGGTAGACGTCGAGGTAAATATAAAGTATTTTTAAAGTAGCAATTGCTCTTTTAATATTTTTATTTATAATTTAATAAATTTATTAAATTATAAATCTCCTCACAAACCCAAACCCCCTCCATTAATCCCTGTTCTGTACCTGTACCATCGCTCTTGCTTGCCCAACACTCATATCGCTACTTCGTAAACAATCTCTAACTGAATATATCCACCTTTTTTTCCGGTCGTCCGACAGGCAAAACACTCTCACATGTGCTCTTATACACTTTCTTAACCAATATGGTGTTCTCCACCTTCTCCACATGTCCAAACCATCTTACAAAATCCTCATCAAATTTGGCAGTCTTTTCCCTTACCCGCAAGACACGCTTCCATGATAAACTCGTTCCTCATCTTATCCAATCTCCTAACTGCCAAGAACGCCCTCAGATTGTCCATCTGTACAACCCTCACTCTTGATCTATTCGCCCTATTCCATACAGATACCTCGCTCTCGTGCTCCCGTATTTTTATTAATAATCAATTATGCTTACGTAACTAAGCAATATATTAATTTTCACTCTTTCAGGTCATGAACGAGTACACATTGGTCATGCAGCCTGTGGCGCAGTGTCTTGATATGCTTCAGGGGGAGAAAAGGGCATACATGGGCACCCTCCTACCCCAACTTTGGTTGATGAAGACCAGCCTTGAGGAGAAGAGTGAAAATATTCATCTTGTGTATGCAAGGCCACTAGTACAGGCCCTCCTCAGTGGCTATGAAAAGAGGTTTGGCCACCTCTTTCAGAATAGGGATCTCCTTATGGCCACTGCCCTTCACCCCTCCTTCACCCTTAAGGCCCTAGAAAGCATTGCACCTGACATGGTGGAGGAGATCGGGGACAGGATTACCCGGAAGATAGGGGACTCCATCAAACCCACTGAGAAACAGCAGCAGCGTCAGCTTGGCCAGCCAACAGAAAAAGAACCCCACAATTCAGACGCACTCCTATTCAGTAAATTGTTTTCTAGAGTATTGGTACGCAGAGCAAGCCAGCAACAGGATGTGGAAATCGTCATACGAAAGTCCATGGAGGAGTGGGTGCCCTCTCAAGAAGATCCGAGCTGTTCCTGTTTCCCCAACCAGCATAGGGAGATATGGATAGATCTATTTATAAAATATAATACCCCCATTCCTAGTTCAGCAGCTGTGGAGAGGTGCTTCAGCGTGGGTGGGGACATCCTCAGGGCCAAGAGATCGTCCTTGAAGGAGGAAAGGTTTGAGGACCTTCTTTTCCTCAAAGGAAATATGGACCTCCTGCAGGAAGTGATTAGCCAGGAGGACATGGAGGAGGAAGAGGACCTATAGCTATGAAAGTATTTAACTATTTATGTAGTTAACATTTAATAAAAAAATTAAATAAATCTGTTTTACTATCTTATAAAAGGTTTAAAATGTAAAGGCATGCTTTCGTTATCGCGCAAAAGTTTACTTTGTAATTTAACGGTATCGCCGTAGGATAGCCGAATAGCCGCATAGTTAATGCCGCACTGAGGTTTTCAAAAATGCAGTCGGATAGCCGACGACGCACTAGTTAGGTGGCAAAGCCGAATAGCCGATGACGGACCTCGAAAAATTATAGCCGCGCCCAGCTCTGATCGATATATACACTCATAGACGTACATAAAATAATCGATATGTACACAAAATCATATGTACGCGCCCTACGCGCGCGTAGCAAGTCGTAAAGCAATGTTTGCAACATTTTGCAACATTTGTTAAGTCATTTGCAACTCGGCTAGTCGTACTTCCCACTACTTATATATATATATATATATATATATATATATATATATATATATATATATATATATATATATATATATATATATATATATATATATATATATATATATATATATATATATATATATATATATATGTTACATTAACTCAGAAACATTTGTAAGGATAATTAAATGATTAATATTTTAAAAAATGTTTTATTAAAACAATTGAATATGAAATACAATATGCAATGATGGAAAATTCTCACAATATAGAGCAGTTGCAAAATTGATATTATTAAAAAAAGTAATTTCCTTTGGGTTCAAGGCAAATTTATCAACTAATGCTTGAATAAAATAATCATAATTGTCAAACACAAATTTTCTGTGTATACTTAATCATCATAGCCAGTCCGTTTAACCTGTCTTCTTCCATAGTACTTTTTCGTAGCCAAGTCCTGATCCTTCGCAGAGTACTGAAAGAGCGCTCTACTGTACTGGTGGTGCATGCCTGAGCGAGTATATCATCAAAGCCTTTTCGTCGACGGAAAGAAAGGTTCAGTCTCCTTTAAGACTTGGGAGACAACAAGATCTTTTAGTTCTTCACTACTCAGTTTCTTGTCCTCCCAAATTTTGTACCAAAGTTCTAGCTCTTCTTCTATGCCTTCTAAGTGGTAAAAACTATAAAAAATGAAGCCGTCTTTTCCTTTAACTCATCGGTTGTTATGAGTAGCATGGAAAGGATGTAGACATGTCAATGCATAAGCAGGTGTATTTTCAGAAAACCGTAATTCCAAAGAAGAGGTTATTGAATCCAGATTCGTAATTATTAAGGATCTCCAGAACTCCGTGGATTTGTTGCTGGATGGTTGCTGCGGTGCTGCTACCACCAACAATCCGTGGTATATTCAGATCAAGTCCCAGTTGCTTCGCGATTTGATTAGCTTCTTTTAACACATGAGTAGGCATACACAGGCAGGAAAGATCCTCCCCGGTATACATTAGCATGAAGCAGCATTATAGTGTGGGAGGCTGATTCATGAGTAGGCATACAGGCAGGGAAAGATCCTCCCCGGTATACATATTACTTGCATTGAAGCAGCATTACTTTTGGGTATGAGTTGTATACTCAGGTACTAACACACACATAGACACGTACATATATATATATATATATATATATATATATATATATATATATATATATATATATATATATATATATATATATATATATATATATATATATATATAGAGTATATATATATATATATATATATATATATATATATATATATATATATATATATATATATATAGTAGAATATATATATATATATATATATATATATATATATATATATATATATATATATATATATATATATATATATATATATATATATATATATTAAAAATGCCCATTTCATGTTGCAGCCTCTCTGACGAGAGAGAGAGAGAGAGAGAGAGAGAGAGAGAGAGAGAGAGAGAGAGAGAGAGAGAGAGAGAGAGAGAGAGAGAGAGAGAGAGAGAGAGAGAGAGAGAGTAGAGAGATCTGAGTTGTACACGTCAAATAACAGTATATCCCAAAACCGTTATCTACTGCATTATTGCTTGTGAAAATGTGAGTATCATAATCTCTTTCATTAAAATTCACTACGTAAGGCGCATGTCCTCCTTGTTAGATACCCCAAATACCAGTCTATGTGACTGCTATTTGTTGTATTATTACAAAAATATATCCTACTTCCCTAATTTCTCACAAATTTTGTTCCTACGCCTCTGCAATACAATCACCTCTCCTCGCTGCTATATAACGTGTATGTCCACCGGTTGTTATACCCCAAATACCAGTCTATGTGACTGCTATTTGTTGTATTATTACAAAAATATATCCTACTTCCCTAATTTCTCACAAATTTTGTTCCTACGCCTCTGCAATACACCTCTCTTGCTGCTCTCTCGGCACGAAGAAGCACGCATGTCCTCAAGGGTTCGGTATTGCTTGTAACAGTCTATCCGGCTGTTATTCACTGTACTATTACCTAAGAGACATGCATTTAAATTTTTAAAAAATATTTTTCTCCTCTAGCTTCCATTATGAGTTTATGAACTTTGGGGCCTTATACTCTGCCTTCTAGCTTAGACTTACCTAATTGGCTCCCAACACTTTCGCTTCTTCATTGTTCTAAAAATATATTTATATATTAGTTACTCGTTTGTTGCCTCACTTTGTTTTTTATATTTATTCACTTGGCAGTGATTTGCCTGTTATTAATGTTTTTTTTATTATATTTTATTACACAATTGCGCAGTTGAAGATTTTAGCGTGTTACTCAATTTTGAAAGCGTTGAAATGATGCTGTTTGGGGCGGAGTCTATTTTCAGAGGAAGAGAAATTCGCTCTATTTAGATGTACTAAAAATCATTTCACCTACATATATTTATATATATATATATATATATACAGTATATATATATATATATATATATATATATATATATATATATATATATATATATATATATATATATATATATATATATATATATATATATATATATATATATATTCCCTTGTTATATTGGTGAAACTAACGACTTACAAGAGGTAAATATCAACATAAACAAGATTTCATACATGATTCACAGAATTCTGCCCTCACATTACACAGATCACAACTTAATCACAAAATTAACATCGATGCCATGACCCCCATTATACAAGTTCTCGACCCCTACAACGTAAAATAATTAAACTTTTTCATTATAAATTTTCTAATTATAGCAAACTACATGGTTTAATACTCTTTAGATCCCAACTTAGCGATTATTATTAGCTTTTCATTCTTTCTATATATATATATATATATATATATATATATATATATATATATATATATATATATATATATATATACGGTATATATATATATATATATATATAAAAATATATATATATATATATATATATATATATATATATATATATATATATATATATATATATATATATATATATATATATATATATATATATATATATATATATATATATATTGTAAATAGAAAGTATAGATATTTTTGTACATACACACACACACACATACATACATATATATTTCTAATTGGATGATTTATGACATACATGATATAGTGTTGAAAAATCATAAATAATCAACATCGATAGTATTTCGGCATCCCTACAATTTCCCTAGTCTGTATTTTGGTAATGTCAGTGAACAGTCTTTTTTTGTTATTGCAATTTTGTAGAGCAGCTTACCAAAGGCTATACCTATTAATTTTGACATGTGATGAAATAAATTAATAGCACTTCGTAGTACCCGAAATAAGAATATGGTATTTTTATCATTGGTTCATTTTAATCTAATTACATTTTTGTCAATTATTTGATATTCTAACTCCCAATAAAGTGTTTCATATTAGGCCCTTTTAGTAAATGTATTTACATTATTTCAAAGTAAATAATTTGTTATTCCCAAGTTTCAAAGCAATCATGGTGTTTTTTTGTTTTTGTTTTTCTCTAATGAAACTGCAAACAAAATATATACAAAATGCATAAGAGAAGCACTAATGAAATGCACAACTGGAAATATGTACTTTAATTAAAATAGCAGTAATAGTCTGGCAGAACCACTCCATCACCAATCGTTTTAAAAATCACAGCATAGACTAAATCAATTGTAATGAAGCATAAAAAAAACAAATGACTGACATCTTCAGGAAAAAAAGTTATAGACATACAAAGTATTAAATAATCCCATAGGGTTTACTTATGCTCCAACTGATTGGAACTTTGTTTTATCACACTCTATCGACTATTCAAAGTGTGAGGCAAAGAAAGATTATGACCCACAGATATGTTACTCATAGTGCAAAAATAATATAGTTTCTATAGTCTGAAAATATTTTAAGAAAATTTTTTTTCAAAAAAATATGTGGAGTACTGTGCTATACCTTACCATATATATATTATATATATATATAATATATATATAATATATAGTATATATATATACTAAATTATATATATATATTATATATATATATAATATATATATTATATATATAATATATATTAGCGTCGGGCGGGTGACTTGGACCACTTAGGGATAACTTTGGGTCTCCCAACTCCTCCCCTTAATGCACTTTTTGGAATTTTTTTTTTTTTTTTTGTAAATCACTGGCCCTATAATCGGTCATAAGCACACAAAAAAATAATAATGTATTCTAATAAATAAAAGTTTTATAAAGTTTAAATTAAAAGCTCCTTTCAGCCTGACTGTGGAGGGGTGACTCGGACCACCATTGAGGTGACTCGGAACCACCATTGGGTGACCAAGAGAGTGGAACAAGTGTCTGAGTTTAAATGATTAGGGAGCTATGTGTTGGTATGAAAGGTAACGATGATGCAAGCAGTGTAGCTAGGAAAGTTGTAAATGGCAGGAAGGTTGCTGGTGCAATTAAATCGTTTGTGAATGTAAACGGACTAAGTCTTGATGCACTAGGGTCTTACATGAGGTGTATGTTGTACCTGTGTTATTGTATAGTTAGTGAGACTTTGGTGGATTGGAATAAGAAGTATAGATTACTTAATTTCAATGTGTCAGAATTTTATTATTTTTAGACAATCTTTAAGGGCTAATGCCTAGGGTGATAGAAGAATTAGGATGTAAAAATGAGTAAATAGAACGTATTATGAAGAGCTTGAGTTGTGTTTGAAGAAAGGGCTAAATTATATACTATATAGAGAATAAAATAATAGATAGATGTTTAGTAAGTAAGGTGTTCGGCATGTAGAATAAGGAATGAAGGGATAGTCGGTTGGTTAACAGTATGTATAGTGCGTGAATGATGTGATGGGATAATGACTGGCTGGGATAGACCGAAGAAAAGGTGGATTTAGTCAGTAAAGGAATGTGCTTGAAGGAGAGTAAAAGAAATGAGTTTGGCAGAGGTGAGTGAATTAAATGCATAATGGAGTGAATGGCGGGGTCTTGTAAGGGGGTATGGTTGTGGTCCCACCTGGGCCAAGGATGAACCCTTACATTGTACGATTTACCGATTAGATTAAAGGGGTCCACTAGCTGCATCCCGGTGTGAAAGCTCTATGGTGGAGATTTTCTGTCTGTTGAAGAGTTCTCACTAATTAATTAGGTACAGAGGGTGAGAGGTAAGGCTGGATTATCTTATTTTCAACTTTTAGTATAATATTCTTTTACTGTTTGTATTTTTTCTTTAGATGCATGACCAGGCTACCCCCCCACAGTCTTGGGAAAAGAGGGAGATAAAAATGAAAGAAAATTGGTATAACTATATAAATATTTAATATATATATATATATAATTATAATATATATATTATATATATATATATACTATTTAATTAATATATATATTAATATTATAATAATATATATATAATATATATATATATATATATATATAATATATATATATATATATATATATATTTTTAATATATAGGGATATACTGATACCAGAAAAGAGACCAGATACTGATACTCTATTTTTTTTAGGTGCTGATACTGATATCTATTAATAATATAATATAATAAATACACAATAAAAAGATAGAACATTTGTTGTACTGCTAGGCAACTCGGGATTTCATTTCCTGTACAACCCAATACTTTAGTCATTTATTTCATATATTGGTTTGTTGATACCCAAGTATTATTTATTTGTAGATAATTAAAATTAAGTATGTTAAGAATTAATAAATGCAAATAATATTAAAAATAACTTTTTTTATGTTTGTGTTTTTTCAAAAATATTCCATTATTACCATTTTCTCAGTATGTAAGTATTAACAAAGTTATGCTACTAGCTTTTATGTTTATAATGATTACAATTTACAAGATTATTAAGTAATTATGATATCTTTTTATAAAAAAAACCCCCTTTTAAAAAAGCTATTATATAAAGAATAAAAATATAAGTATGTGAAAGTAAGAGCCCTCACATATTAGTTTCACAGCTTGTATAAAAGACTCAATATAAATTTAAAATAAAAACCCCTTTATTGTTTCAATAAACATTTATGAATACAATATTAATTATACATTTATCGATATACTTATGCTCCTAATAAAGATTAGATTACTATTCACTACTATCAATTCACAACAATTTTCTTCATAAATTGTTTGCGATGCAAATAACATATATAAGTATATATCATATATATACTAATCTAGATATCTTGTAGGAGCCTGTTACCTTTTTATTTGGTAGGTGTTGTACATTCCTCAACCTATATATTATATTAAATACACAACTCAGGACAATAGAGATGGAAGGAGCTGATACATTATTTGCTTGCAGAGCCACCGATAAAATGGAAACCGTTGACCCATTTTTCATAGCCAGCACAATGAAAAGGATTTCCCTTCTGTAGGCCAGCATTCTCCCATGTTTTTTGTAGAGCCTCATCTCCTCTTCACAGATTTGCAAAATTTTGAATATACTCTGTCGTTTTCATGTCTGGGAGATTAAAAAAGGCTAACGTGTAACACACGCTGTTTATATATAATGGCAATATGTCTCCAATTGATATAGTTACATGTGTTAACGTTTATGAATCTACGATAGGCTTCACCATATTGAATTTAAGAGTGGTGACTGGAAATGTCTCTCTTTGAATTGAATGAAATGAGAATGTCAATGCAACTTCGGCCATGAAACTTATCAAAGTCTAACGATTACCCAAATCCTCTTTCATCTCATTAGGTTATTTGACTAGCGAAAAGACCGACTCAATATCGTTATCTACTATCAGTGTCTCCATATGTGACTCTACACAGCTCGACATGGAATATATCGGCTTCCATCAATATATTGTGGGTAATCTTTTTTTTTTGTCACTCAAGCAAGCTCCTCGCGTTATTGCTTATTAGGTCTCGCACTTATGTAGTTTATACTAGAGTCCTTCTAAATAGTGCGGGACGTGTACTCTCGTATTCGATTGCCTAGAGACCTATGATCTTTTTTTTTAAACTATTTTATAAATTTAGATACAGTGATTAATAGTCCTTATATCTAGTGTCAGTTGATATCTCCTCTTATTAAGGTTATCAGTCAGCAAAAAGTATTTGGACCATATTATATATCTATATATTGAAGAGACCGTTATATTATAACTCCCAAAGAGATCATACTCACACACTATTATTAGTAAAGTTAAATAAATATTACCAAATACTCTTTTAAGATTACTTATATATATAATTCAAATATTGTGATCTACTTTAAAATTATGAATCAATAACTATTAATGTATCTACTATAACTATCTGAAAGAGATATTATAATATAAGAGAGAAAGAGTGTTGTGTATTTATTTTGAGTATTTTCAAATTTATATGATTATTCTCCGAAATATTGTCATAAGCAATTCCATTCATCTCAATTTAATTGAGTGTCATTAGTTAGTGTTAATTATTATATTGCTAGGTATTATTCCATATGTATAATTATTAATTATTATATCTTATATAATATAATTATTTGTACATCTTAGTCTATTTATTTCTTATCTATGAGACGAGAATCATATCAGACACTCATGATATTGTTAGAAATTTAACAGTTGAGACCACAATGATTTATTTGATTTAGATTCCAAGAAGAAATTAATGTCTGAAAATGTTTCATTTACACAATTAATATTATATTAAATGGTAATTATTCTAAATGAAGAAATGAGTGTAAATATTTCATAATATTCTATATTCTATGCTCTATAACCTCAAATTCACAATCATTCCATTCCTTAAATATTTTACAGATTGTCACAAATCTTTACACAATTTACATTTTATCATCGTGAAGCAGCTCAATTCAATTATTCATTTTATACTTATAGACAAAATTTGGGATATATTTTATCTAATTGGAAAATTATTTCGAGTGTTTTCATTTAAAATTTTATTACGCAATTTTCCAGATAGTTAAACGATCTTCGATATAGCATCCACATATCGGTTTATAATATTATCTTAGTCCATTCAATATAAATAAACACTCTGATTCTCCAATTGCATATTCAAATTACACTCTCAATTGTCACACCATTATTATGTATTATTATTATTAGTTATTACTTATTATTCATTATTATTATTATTATTATTCATTATTATTATTTATTATTATTATTATTATTATTTATACTTCCAGTATGTACAATTAAATTAGTCTTGTTTATATATATAGCATTTTTATGAGTTTATATATATTCTTGTATCCTTGTTTCTTCTATTAAATATCCATTTACATGCATTTATTTACGCTATATAAGGTTAATAAATGAGCTTTCACACCCTGAATTTTTCTTCAAATCAATTGCCAATCATAGTTTAGAGATATGAGCACTTCTCAACACTATAGGCCAAAGTAGTACCTTATTTAGAAGAATTTCCACCTTTTAGAATACAATACATGAAATTATCTAGTATAATTTCTACATCAAATTTTTGAGTTACTTCTTATTCAAAAATAAGCACTTATTGCTTGTGAGTGCACACACCGTAAGTGTGTTTTGCACACAAAATTCTGAGTCTTAAGGTATGACATGCGCATGTGTTTGTGAAGACATAGATATGTAATTATATTTTGATACGCGCGAGACTGAATAGACTTAGATATTTAAGAACTCTTTTCGATATTAAGCTGCCCTATCTCTTATAGTAGTCCAACCATCTGATTTACACTATTTGTGTATAGGTGATCATTTTTGCATTTTCCCCCCCAATATCTGAATGAGATCTATCATATAAATTAAATCGCAAACAATCAACAGAATTCACAAATGCTTAGATCGTACAACACTAGATGCATGTCTTTAAATGTAGAAAAATGAAAATAAATATATTTACATCGATATAAGTTTATCTCTCAGCTCACCTTTCAAAGAACATATTAAGAAAATACTACTCAAGTAGAACTTTTCCTTAAAAGCGATTATTTAAGACTTATATGCTCTGCTGTGAGCCCTATTATTGATACACCACTAAATATTTTACGAGTATTTTGTCAACTGCTCAAAGATTAATGCTTACATGAACTCATTGTTATACCATATGAAGTTCTTGAAAATTTATTTGTCTCCACCTCGAGTAATTAGGCTATATATCCCTCAACCAAATAATTTATTATTCAATATTTGATATTGTCAGTAACTAACATCAAAGCTAGAGTAGTATTATACAGCAGATATCAATTATATTAATAAATATCTAAAACTTTATTATATATATAACTTTAAATAAATAATATTCTGATGTTTACACTCTCACTAACACCTTATGTCACCTCTATATATATAGTATTTATAACATTAAACCCCATTGTAGGCAAAAAAAATACCTTTCATGTAAATCAACATTTTGATTAATTTCTTATGGTTGGAACTCAGTCACTTATATATAAATTGTACCAGTAATAGTTTAAGCACGTGAGCAGACTATATACTTATTTATAAGTGTAGTCTTGAGTATTATTATAAACAGTGTCACAAGGCTTAGTAATATATATAAACTATTTCGTCATTATAACCAATTGACTTAGCAGGTTTTAGTCTTAATAGCACAATAAAACAACTTTTTTATTGAAGCAATGGTTAATATTATATATGCTAATGTATGTATTTATGCATTCTAGATCTTTTATGATATGCATACTATTTATTGAATATACGAGTATATTATTATAGGTATAAACCCAATCTATTTCCATTCTAGTAGCGAAACTGTGTTATTTTTTCTCTCCATCATAAAGTATGATACTTAGTCTCAAATAAATCAAATTTAAAGGTAGTGACGTTGACTTGCCGGTCACACACATGTGACGAGCGATATCAGATCTTTTATAAATGTATCATCGCGAATTATTAAATTGGATGACGCGTCATTATATTAATCATATTTTATATCTCACAACACTTTGTTATATCAAATGAGATAATTTAAGAATAAGACTAGATATCATATAACTATTTACTGTGCTATCATTACTCACTTATTAGCACTTGTATTTTAAATGAATTAGGATAGTCTTATTTATGTCTCATAAATTTTATTCTATTAACTATATAAAACACTTTATCTGATTTTGATAGTCATTTTCACAATTATAAAAGAGCAACCCTAAATTATATGTGACATACACGCACTTACCATGATAAAGCTAGAGATCAATCTAGAGTCGTTCTTATTATAGATTGCGCAGTTGCGTATATATATACTGACTATATTAACACGTAGAATTTAAGTAAGAACGACTCGCTCTATTTTAAAATCTTCTCAAAAAGCTATGTTTTTAAACTTGTATGCGTACGTAAGTTGAATCAAATAATCTGAATTGTTATTTAAAATTTTGTTGACTACTTACATTATCACATATATGCATATGAGACTTACTAATATGTATCACCTCGCATATTAGGTAAAGATTTTTATTGGCGGTACACAAAGATAATATATAAAATATAGATAAAAAAATCTTTTATAAGTATTATGTAATATATATATATAATTGTATATATATCTTTATTTTATATTATTATTATATAGTATTATTTACTACCGCAAATAAATACCTATATAGGTATTTACTAGTTAATTTGATCTGGTACTCAAGTGATACCTATATGTTAATGTCATATTTAAATGCGATTACTACATAGTGTGATTCACTATATTGAGATGAGCCAATTATATTGTAGTATGATTTTTAAGCTGGCTTAATGATACTTTCACTTTTTATATAATTAGGAATCTTTTTATTAATTATGATTTTTTTTATATTACATTTGATCTAATCACCGCAGCTCACTGGCTAGAACTACCGATATCAAGGAGCGGATTGTTAAGGCCTTTCAAAATAATTCATCTTAACACAAATTACGCAGATGATGACATAAGACGCAGGCTTATATAAATGAGTTATAATTAGGGAGATTTATATACATTGTAGTAAGTAAAAACATAAGAAGATGAAATAGAAATTTTCCATGAACAGAGGTTTAGGCAGTAGAAAGAAGGTAAACTATATATAATCCACAGCGAACTAGTGATCTTGTAGAGTTTAACTAATATCAATCACTCACTCAAAAAATCTACATTGTGCTTGTACTATTATATGTGAGTAGGCGTTTCTTTAAATATAAGGGGTATAGTTTACATGACGAGTGTATAAATGTTCCCTCGTGAGGTTATATATAAGCACTATATGCCTCATTAACTCTTGGTTACTTATATATATATATATATACTACTATATATATATATATATATAGGGTTAATAGTAACTATTTAACTTACGAATAAATAAGCATAAAAGCTATACCAAGAACATACGTCACCATACATAAAGATAGAGGTTTCACATATAGTGAACTAGAAAGTACAGCAGTTTATAAGTCTTTTGGCTTTGACCTAGGATCATATATACCGATCCAAAAGCCGGGTGAAATCGATAAGCCCCTACCCATATAATATGAGAGCGCAGTATATACTCTTAATATAAAAGGTTGTGATATGAACCCTAGAATAGCTGGAAAGATAACTTTGAGAAAGGAAAAAAGTCTCGCAGTCTAAAACAGAACTCCAGTTCTTTTAGTATAGCGCTACCTATATGAGGCATAACCTATTATATGTTTTATAATGTATTATATATTTCCAAGAACATTTTTTTGTATTTATGTTACAGGCCAAGGAATGGTAATTTTTTGATATTCACAACAGTAGTGAACGATAGTAACTATGAATTTTAGATATTTATCATTTTCACGAAGAGATTTAGTAGTGAGTATAAGTCTTAATAGCGTGTTTAGTATAGTAGTATAGTGATATTATTATTTATTAAGAAAGTTGGCATATTTAAAAGATATTTGAATTTTCACAAGGTATGTATATCGTACACTACCCTAATTACAGAAAATTCTTACTAATGATATATATATTATATATATAATTCATAGCTCACGATAGAATAAGTAAAATTCAGATAATAGATTTATTAAGACTCATATATGAATAGAATTCTCTACAAGTTTAAAAGAGTAGAGAGCATGAGTAATATAAAATTGAGAGTAGTTTTGAAAAGAATGAATATAGAGTAGTTATAGCGATATTTCATTCTAAGTAGTACATATTTATATTTGAAAATAGGTGGGGATAGAGTAGTATAATTTGCAGCTATTGGGAGTATAAAAGATCTATATTAATATTGAAAAGCAAGGATAAAAGTATAGGTAGTAATTAAATACATAAAATCACTTGAGGTAACACCATCATATTGAACTCAGATATAAATAAAAGAAGTAGTTACTTCCCTAATCAACAACAGCCGATATTTGAGCGATTTGAAAGCGATTTGAAAGAAAGCAGACATAAGTAAGCAAAGAGCTATAATATCTAATATGAGAATGCTATTTTCCATAGAAATATGATAAAAATAGTAGTGTAGCTATTGATAAAATCAGTGACGCGTCCATTACCCGGTCAAATGTCTTTGGATATATGTCAATGAGCTCACCCACCACGGCAATGAGTCTCCCCGTTAGTTCGAGTGAGATGAAGATACCATCACCAAATTTTAAAATCAGGACAGTATACGTATACTAGTTATAACCATAACTTACTAGACCAGTAAGCCGTAACTGGCGATCAGGAAAGAGGTAAATGAGATAATAAATGAGTCAGATGATATAAGAAGTGAGAGTTGAGAAAGCTTATTTACAAATATATATTTAGAATATAGAATTAAATAAGTTAGAGTCTATTATTAAGTAGTTGCAAATAGGTTAGTAATGAGTTTGATGGAGGTACTCTAATTGAATTTTTCCCGTCTGATGAGAGTCATGTTTGCGCGTTCTTCAACACTGTGAGAGGTAGAAAGTGCTATATTGATTCATTAGAGAATATAGTATGATAAAACGTAAGGTAGGTTGTGAGGTAGTACATTGACACAGTAAGTTAATCACCCACTCCTTAAAACTCTAGTAGGATGATATAGCCATCTCTGAGCCACTCACGTACCTTATAACGTATATTCTCATTTAAGACATTATACAGTGAGCCTACATTTGACTATTTCTACCGATACTAAATTAATTTACACTAGGTAAAGTAATTATAAAGTACATACCTTGATGAGAGGAAAGAAGGAGGAGGAAGATATATATATAATATAAAAAAAAAAAAAATAAATATAAATAAAAATAAAAAAAAATAAAATAAAAAAAATAAATTAATATATATATATATTTATATAATATATAGTATATATATATATATTATATATTAAAAAAAAAAATATATATATAAAAAAAAATAAAATAAAAAATAATAAAAAAAAATAATTATTTGACAGAATCGTCCAGGTGAGTCATATGAGTTTAGTGAGATAAATAATTGTAGATAGTAATATATAAATATATATAGGAGTATAGTACCTGAAGATTGCCATTTTAAACAAAATATTATATTAAAAGTATAAATTATATATATAGCCAAGTATAGTGAAGGGAGAATTAAAATTATAATTAAAACTAAATCACAGAATTATATTACTCTACATGTTCTCTAGCCTGAATGTTGGCCAATGAGACACGATAGTACAGACACTCTCACTGATCACGTGATACCATGAGTGTATAGTTATGTATGTTAGGAGATGATAAGATAAAAGATGAGTGTAGTTTAGTAAAGAGTGTGAAGTAGGAGTATGAGAGTGCAGCGGGTTTTCATAGCTTCAATCTAATGATAATCAGATCCAATGTCAGTATTTTCTCTGGCAAGTAATCGAGTTAATGGATAAAGCAGCACTACTGCTCTCTCAGAGTCTCAAAGCAGTTCACTCCAATATATAGTTAGACGGTATATAATAGGCAATCAGCATATGCTCCCCAATAATTTCGGCTACCTATCAAAGTGCCAGTTAAAAACCGCGAATTAGGCAGGATGGAGCTGTTGTAGAGAGAAAGTATTAAAATTAAGAATAGATATAGATAAGTTTATATGTAGGTTTGATATTTACCTAATTAGTAATATAAGCTGAATATAAAAATTAATTATGATTTGTATATGTGTCTGAAAAAAAAATGTTAAGATATGTAAATGTAAGTTTTAAAGTAATAATGTTTTCAAGAATTTATAGGTTTTGGTGAACTAAATCACTCAGGTATAAATGTGTATGTATTGAGTTCTTTAAATTAAGATTCTATTCCTGATTATGTTATTAGAATAATACTGATATATTATGATTCATGACTTATTCTACTTCCCCTCACTCATAATATCTAAAGTTAATTAGATGAGGATAATATATACCCAGTTATCGATTCTCTCACAGTGTTTTTAGTGTACATATGAATTCCCCGAATATAGAGACCTCAGTATATAATAGATAATAAGAAGATATTATAGACAATTTAATCGTTGAGTGAGGAGATATATATAGTTAGTAAGGGTAATCAAAAAAATATGACATGTAAAAATATACTTGTTCGTTTAGTTATTAGAGAACGCAGTAGCAGAGGTCAACAATTAATTATTTTTAGTTATAGTATATTAGAGGGTAATAGAAAGATTTTAATGATTGGATAAGTAATATATATATACTTTATTTTATTATATATATATAATATATATATGTATATATATATATATATATATATATATATATAATGAGTATTTATACATAGGCGCGAAAGTTTATAAATAAGTATAGTTGGATATATATACAGTGTATTAGACGGAATTGAATTACTTAGCCATTCTATGGTTCTTCAGACAACGTAGCAATAATAATAATTTAAAGGTTAATTAAAGAGGTTTAGGTATCCCACGGATGCAGAGATATAGATATGCAAGTATCTGTGGTTATGGAAAGTCTACTAATACAGTAGAAAGCCCGCCCTTGGCAAATCTGCTATCAACACGGACACTCACACTCACAATAAAAAAAAAATAAATACAAAAAAAAAAACAGCTCAAAAAAACTAATAATAAGTATCAAAAAACCACACAGGAAGAAAAGAAATATTAGGAGGGTGGAAAAATACTCGATACTGTCTATAAAAGCTTTTCAACTATAATATAAAACTCTGACAGATATTATATAATATGTCTCTTAAAAATTTTAAAAGAAAGTTCATTACATTTTATTCAAGTAGAAAGTTTCTAAAAGTGAGGAACATCAAGAAAAGGTTTAAAAAACACAGCCACAATCTGCAGTCTCAACTCACAACCACGAATATAAGCCGACTAATGTATTGAACTAAGAGCTCTTTCTGTACAGAAAAAAGAAAATGATAGAAGTAATAACTTAGATTATCTTCACTCAAACTATAAACAAAGATGTGGTGCAAGGCTAAATTTGTATAAAAAGTAAAATATTGTTATCATGGGCTTATCAAAAATAGGTTAATGTACTCGCCATTAAGAACCACTCCAAAGATTAGTAAATGACTAAATGAAGTGCTTGAGAAAAAGATGGAGTGGGAATACTATAGAGAGAAGTTATATCATAGTTGAAATTTTTTTATATATATATATTATATATCTATGCTTAAGGTATGCTTTTATTATGTCTTTAGTTTACAAATAATATAATTATTAGACTCAAATATTCACAGCTTGTATTAAAACCCTAGTTTAACGTTACTAATAGTAATCAATTTATAACCTAATATTGCAACTAATTAAATTTTGGTATTATCAAATCAGTAACCCAGTGGAATTTACTATGAATATGTTTAAAAAAAAAAAATATTAATAATATCTTGTTAATATAATATTATTAATTATATAGAATTATTATAATATAGTTTTATTTAAAATTATCATAGCTATAATTTTTATTATTATCATTAATTAATTTATATACCTAATTATTATTATTATTATTATCTATTTTAATTATTATTAATTATAATATTATTTATATATTATTTATTAAATATATATATTAATCTATGTATTATTTTAATTATTTGATTTATTATTATTAATTTAATTATTATTATTAATATATTTTGAGATAGTATTATATAATAAATTATATAGACATTCTATTTATTAATTATTAATAAATTATTATATATTCAATTTAATTATTTTATTTATAAATTTTAATTTATTATAATTATTATTATATATTATTATTTAATATATAATTAATATTTAAATAATCATTTATTATTTCATTTAAACTATACTAGATTTATTATTTATTATAATTTTTAATAATTAAGTTGAATCAAAGTCGGAATCAATATTATTATTATATTCATTATTATTATTTATATTAATTATTTATATTATATTATTATTATTATTTATATATTTAATAATTATATATAATTACTATTATTAATATAATTTAATAATTATTATATTATTAATTATTATATATCGTTACGTCATATATATATATAATTTATACTATATATATATATGAATAAAAATATTACAGAAATTAATATAGAAATAGGGTGTGATAATAATCACTGTATTATATTATATTTATATACATATATATATATAATTTCAATATTAATACATAATTAAGTTTAACTTTATATCAACCTTCTCTGAATTTAGTTGCTTAATATATTAGATTACGTGATATTGATTGATCACCCAGATGACTTATAATTTTATGGGTGACTATGCACCCGCCTAATTACTCGTGAAGAGATTAGTTGTTCCGGCCGAACCTCTGAATCTATATCTATCTAATGATACTTTCATTTCTCATATAATTTCTCCACCTCAAATAATATATGCTAGAAAATTAAGGATCTATAATATACACTGAACATAGTGTCAGACATAAATAACTTTATTGGATATCTAAAGAATATGATAACAATATATTCATATATAAGTTATATTCTAATGCTCACTTTACCAAAACTATTCAATTAAATTCAGTAGATAATATATACTGAAGATGACTTTATCTCTTTATAGCCTTATTTGTAGAGCTAAATATTTATGATATTTGCTAGAATAAATAATAGAATAATTCTATAGATATCTATTTATCCTTGGTGTTTATATACCCTTGTTTTGAAAATATCTATATATAGCGTTGTTTAGTGATATTCCCATATTTCAATTAATTTATTTATTATTATTTATAGTAAATATTCAAAGAATTAAAAAATGAATAAGATTATATAGAGGAGAGGACCTAATTTCTCGATATAGGTTCTTCCGTACCTTCTCTAAGATATTTTTAGAGGAGTATCTAAATAATCGTTTCTATGTTACTATAATATTATGTAAAGTTATCACAATTATAAGTGAAATTTAGATATTAAGTGAGCCTTACCAATATGGTTTTTAGATTTAAAAAATTTTTAGAAATATCTTTTTATTTTTCACTACATTATTTCTAACTTAAATTTATATATAATTATTTATTATTTTACATCATTCATGTACTGTTATATTAAACATAACTTATTTTCTATTAATTTATAATTTAATTTTTTGGTTACTCATTACCAAATGAGTTACATATTTGACCACGTGTTATTAGACCTTTACTACACCACTACGTCTTTGATATAAAATAATTAATACTAGGAATTATAAGATCCACGTAAGCATATTACATTCTTATTTTGCTTAACAACATACCAATATTACCTATTATGAATCTAACTTATTATGAATACATTCCTACGTACATATCCATACTCTATCTATTGTGATTATCTCGAGTATATCGGTGCATAGTAGGTATGATATTATATATCGCCTATCTTTATATTATATATATAATACTACTATATTTAGCTGTTTTTTTCTACCCCCCCTACTCACTATACACAGACGAGGGCGTTGGGATATATAGTATCTATTGATGTCATTAAGCAACTAATTAGGGAGAGTCCTTGCTGTGTTTTCCTGAATTAGTTCTTCTTAAAGTTATTATCTATCTAATTCGTCTGAGTTGTCATACTTCAGAGGCCACAGAGAAATAATACGCGCGGAACTCAGGAATTCTGGACTCGTTTCGCCTGGGAATCCTCATGTAGGTCCTGAATATTGAGACTTTAGCAAAAGCATATTGAAATAGTGTATACAAGCGATAACGGGAGAAAACGTTATTTTAGATTTTTAAAATTGAAGAGTTTTTAAGTAAACTATATTATTTCCATAAAAAAATTAATAACATATCATGAAGCCACATGTAGCCAAAACTATGGGCGAAGAATCTCTTGTCAATGTCAGGCATCCCGCGATCAAGCAGCCATTTTACAATAGTTTCAATATGTCTAATAATAATAGGAATTCAATATTGAGTGACCGGATTATGGACCATTAAAACATAGGTAGCTGTAAAGGAGAGTGGCTTGGCTATTCAATTTCAGTTTTATTCACATGTTGCACACTTATGCATTCACGAGTTCGAATATTAGTGTCAAGAACGTCTGTTAAAATATTTGTGATTACTTGCATAAAGTCATATTCCTCTCATTTACGCATATCAGCAACGGCAGCTGCAAAGCTTAAAACTTTACAGATATGCAGTCTAGTGTCAAGTATCTAGCATAAATTAACTTCGAAACATTTCTTATCATCGCATGTGAACAGAACTTTGTATTGAAGATGCTTAAAATGATTGTCATTAGATAAATCACAAAAAGTATGGTGTTCCCGTATCCGATGATACGCTGCTAGAATGCAATCAGCAAAATGTGTATGTGTGGATTTAATCAGTGGACAAAAATTATGTCCAATACTGACCACGATTTGAACACGAATCACTAAAACAAGCAAATTATGCTATTACTGTGATGTACGAGTAACAGTCGCCCAAGTGATGATCCCTTCCATTTACAACAATTAAATCTATTTTTTTAAATAAAGCATATTAAAGCTGAAGCTTTCAGTGTGCGGATACATCAATTACAACTCTTTTGAAAGAGCTTGTTAAGAAATTCAGTAGAAATAAAGAGCTTTCTGAGGTTTCTATAAAGCGAACAATCTTTCGGTAGAATGGTAGCTCCTTTCTCATAGATCTGCCGATTTCAAGCTAATTTTCAATAATAATGAAATCAGGGAATGAATCAATAAAAGAATATGGTCGTGCTGTGATTATGAACAATGGAAAGAATCATGCATGATACAAATTAGCTGCTGTACTATATGATATCACGTCAAGGGGGAAAGTGAATTCTGAAGGGTTCCATTTTCACTTCTATCACTGGAATTTGTTGTTAACAGAAAATTAATAACTTGATGATATAGTGCAAATCAAAAGCGAATCCGAACAGAATAAGGAAAGTGATCAGAGTAGAAAAGAATGCTTTCTCCTTTCTTCTACAGATGTAAGAATCACGAAATGATGGTGATTATCTGTACTATAAAGAAAAAGAACAGTACATACGGTGAATGTACATTCGTAATGAAATAACAATTTAAGTGAAATATGTAAAGATGG
>JABUQX010120992.1:15000-22500 GCA_015478945.1 Trachelipus rathkii | reverse complement strand
GAATGCCGTTAAGTAATATATGAGGGAGGAGTAAATCCTGATAGTTAGAACTCAAATTGGTGACAGTATTAGAAATGAAGTGGTCCTGGTTTTGCGAAAACAGACGAGGAGGTGAGGAGAACTAAAGAAAGGATACTGATTATAGGATGAAAGTTGCATGTTGTAGATCTGTCCGTAGAGGAGAGCTGCGCATTACCAGAAAACAGATAAAAATCGGTTAGTAAAATAGTATATATAAGAAATATCAGGACTTATCATTAAAATGGAAATTATTTGCAACAAGAACAGAGTATTCGAAGAAGGGACGTAACTAATAAAGTGTCGTGAAAAAAGAAGGATACAAAGTATGCCTAATACTGATAATGAGACGATGAAGTTCACTTATGATATAGGGTAAATGAGATGAACCCATAGAATCGAAACCGACTTTACATGATTATAAAAGCAAAAATGAGAAAAGAGAAAACTTAAAAAGGAGCGAGAAACAGGTGAAATAAAGAAAGGACAGAATAGGAAGTATACAGTATGAAAAATATTTCAACAGATAAGAACATGAATCCGAAGCCGAAAGTGAGCCAGACCAAGGTAGGGAAAATAAGTTTAGGTTGAAGAGAACTTGTGAGTATAGAAAGCTAGTAGGAATCAGAGAGTAGAAACATCAGGAAAGTCAGTCGGATCAGGAATTTTTATTATATAATATTAGCAGGAGAGAATTATTTTATTCAGTTATTGAATTCAATTATTTAGTAGGGCTAATTAAAGCTAGGTTAAATACCTCCATTAAAAGTTTAGAATATGGGTTAAAGGAATAGATAACAGAAATTCGATGCTTTTCTAGGAGGATTTCGAAAGTATGCAAAAGTAAACAATTAGGAAAGGCATAAGGAACCGTTGGGTGGTAAGCTAAGAAATTTTTATGATAGGGCCCCAGTTAGACGTATGTAAGGAATATTTTATAGGGCTAAAGATAGATTTAATTAATACAATATAGCCAGGTTAAAAAAGTTGGTTATAGAAGGGAAAATGACAGAGCCTAATGTACGAAACAAATAGATTTGAAGGAAGGGAGTTCTGTATATACTAGAGGTAGAGAATGGAGATAAGAAGCATGAAAAGTTAGCAGCAGATAATTTGCACTCATGTTAAGTTTTATGCAAACAAACATATGAAGCAGCTATCTACCAAAGAATAAGGAGATATAGAGTTATAGATAGGACATAGCATAATAAGTGTTAAAATAAATAAACAATTTTTAGAATGTTAACTTGCCAAAAGAAACAAAATCGGCTTTGTCCAAATTGTAGGATTATATCCAACGCGCTTAAGGTCAGCTGGTGGAATATAAATAGAGAGGGAACATATTGAACTTGAAGGCACAGGATGAGGATAAACTGGACGATCATGATGAAGAGGAGTCGAGGGATGAGGCAATTCCAATATGGGCTACAACCCTACAAAATGAGGGAGATGAAAGGAAAACGAATGCAGATAAGGTGCGATACGGTAAACGGTGGTGGTGTACCAGCGAGATTCATATTCAAGAAGAACAAATAGAGGAGATATATGAAAATAAAGGGCCAATAATGTTATCAGTGCAACAGAAGATAGGACAGTTATAAAACGAGATTGTTCATGTAGATAGGCTGTTAGAGGATGTGACTTAAGATGCGGTAGTGATGAGCACCAGACAAGGGAGTGTGGTGGAGTGTGGTCCTCGAAACAACTACAGACGGCAGGATAACACAAATAGACAAGAGCAGGAGGAAGCAAGACCCTTTGAAAGGAAATGTTTCTTGTGGTAACGAATATATGCGCATGGGTGGAATAGATAATTGTCCCTTAAGAGCTGTAAGAAATAGAGGAAGGAAAAATAAAGGAAAGCACAACAAGTGTCGGGAAACGAATCCGCTCCGTACGCATGCTGCCTAGGGAACAAGTCGGAGATCATCCACTCAGAAGTCTATAATGAGTCTTTTATCAGGAGCCAGCCGGTCAATCAAGTTGTTATGGTGTTGACCCAAAAGTACCCAAATAATTTGTAAATAGTGTAGAACAGTGCTGAAGAACTACAACCGATAGTTACCACAAAGGATATAACCTAGATGAGCGTGATTAAAGGGTTGAGCATGAACAAACACAACAACAGTGAGAGTGTACCACTGCAGAAGGAGAAGCCAAAGTCAAGGTAGGCAAGGTCTTAATATAACACCATTCCTCCTCTTATTAATAAAAAATTGAATAATATTAATGATGATATAATAATATGGTGCTCAATATTGCCTGATTGAAGAAGCACAATATTAGAGAGGTTAATATTAATTACCAACATAAATTAACAAAAAAACGTATTATAATGATGCATGAAGTTAAGAGGTATGTGGGAGACCCGAAACTTATATGGGAGTCTCAACCAAACGGATACATTACAGGTAACCATACATGATATGAGATGGCCTTATCAGAGTTTGTTGTAGTAAGTTTAGATACGCTAAGAAGGAACATTACTGGGCATTTTGCCATTTCGTTATGGTTACAAACAATAGATTGATAGTATAGACGTAATGAAGTAGGATCTTTTAGTACGTCATGGGAATATAAATATAAAGGAACAACTGTAGTTAACAGGAAGATCTGAAGATTAGTGTGCAGGGTTTTAGTTACGTGCAGATACCGCGTATATAAACAAGAGGAAACAACCAATTTGTTATTATATATTAATAAAGCTGGCTTATTGGTTGGCACATTATAGTCTAATATTTAGAGAAATGTTGATGGGCGGGCATATTCATCAAATGACTTATGTCCGATAATTTTCTAATTATCTTTTTTTTTTTTGTTTTTAAAAAAAAAGCTAAGCGCTTTTCTCCCCCCAAGAAAGTAAGATAAAAAATGGTAAGGGTGAGAATTTTTCCCAAAGAAAGAGAATAGATTCATCTCAAAAAATTTATCATTATCTCCTAATAAAAGCTCGATAATAAAGTTGGGAATGTTGATATCAAATGATCTAATCGTACGATTAATAGAAAAAAAGATTTCTATAATAAACAACTACTTTGATTGTAAGAGAAATAACATTAGATACTTAATATGTGAGAAAAGAAAGAAGAAATTATAAATCATCGTGGGGACCGATATAACCCGAAGCTGAGAAGAGGACATTAATAATAAAAAAGATCATAATTTTAATTAACTTTAATTAGCCCGACAGACCCAACCTACTATTTTTGGTTTTTATGAATTATATCTTACATAATTTGCCTATCAATTGCAATTCTCTTGGGGAAACACAACAAGCCGTTAAGACAAAGGAAGTGAATTTTAAGATTATTTGCTTATTTACTAAACTAATAGCTCTAAGCCTTATATTTTATAAAATATTATTACTGATTTTTATTATAAAAAAAAATAAAATAAAAAAAAAAATAAAAAAAAAAAATATTAAAAACAAGCAATATATAAACCTATTTACCATGTAGTGATGAGAGGAAAAAAAGATTTTCGTTTTTTTAATTTTTTTTAATTTTAAAAACTTTACATAACAAAGGATATAGATCGCTAACAATAGTGTGTTATTAAAGAAAACGTTGTATGATAAAATCTAAATTATATAAATTAAAATCTAGATATATAGAGGTATATATATATATATATATTATTAAAGGGGTATGTATATATAATAGTATATATATAGAGAGTTTATTTTTTATTAACTTAAAAATATTTTATGGTTAACATATATTAAATTATCGAAGATTAATCGCCTGTAAGTGATAAGATACTGTGAGGATACACACCTCATGACATACGATACAAAGTATATATGATACTACTTCTAATATATACTAGGTTATATTTATATTATGTATATATATTATAATGATATATATATACATATGATAAATGTTCATATATATTTATAAATTTACTACTTGTATATGCTAACCGTGCTTTCTATTGCAGTATTTACATTTAGTATATATATATAACCGTGTAAAACACACTTTATATACTTGACATGAGAGGTATAACGTGATAGCGTGAATAAAATTAGAGAGAAGAAAGAAAAAGATAAGAGAGAGATGTTAGAAAAACAATTATATGGTAGATATGAGCGTAGATAGCCATTTATGATACTATTATATTTAATGAGATAAGAAGATAAGTGTGTATATAAATAAATACAACATTAATATAAAGAATATTAAAAAGGGAATATAAAAAATAAAAAAATAAAAAAAGGAGATAAAGTAAAAAAAAAAAAATAAAAAAATAATAAATAAAAAAGAAGAAAAGTGAGGAGGGAAACAGAAAAAGTAGTAGAGATAAAAAAATAGTAATAATAATATAAAAAAAATAATAAAAAACTAATTAATAAAAAATATATAATAAAATAAATATAAATAAAAAAATAAAACAAATAATATATATACAAGATCAATAATAGTAGATACATAAAAAAATTTATAATAAAATTAATATTTATAAATATATTATTATATTTTTCTTCTAGATACGTACTTTTACACTATAAATTGAGAATACTTAACTATATATATATATATAATAATATTTAAAAAGAAGAACTATTACAAACTTTACTTAAACTATCGTTATTCTATATAATTTATATATTATATATACTATATATATAAACGGAAATATTAATTACGGTATGATACATATTATATATATATTATAGTATAATATAATTATATATTATACTATATATATATTATATGTTTCTATTGATATATATATCCTTTGGCGAATAAAATAGAGGAGGCTTTCATACGAAGTTAAGTGATTTGGTATCTGAGAACGACATTCCCTATTTCGGGGGCTACGGTGGAATAATGAAAAAACCAAACAACCCTTGATTCATCTTTATTTATACAAATGGGAAAAAAAATATGAAAATTAAATAGAGTTATTACTAGGGTGCAAAATTTATAAAGTTAACTTGAACCCAAAATTTTGTGCAGTCTTGTTTTGCGATGTTATTTATTTAAAAAATTGAACAACTTTACACCTTTACGGACATCATGTTGTGTTGGTGTGGCGTGTGAAGACAGTTCCATACCCACCCCGATACAGTCGGTGTTTAATATATAATCTAGGTTGTGAAAAAAAAAAAGTTAGAATAATGTTAACTTAAAAATAATATCCCAAATATTTCACTTTAATCAATTGCTTTTTTACTGATAAATTAAAGGGAGAGAGTTTCATGCAAAAAAAAAAAAAGGTTGGATCTATTTAAAGCAGAAATAGTAATAATAAAAACAAATACATGTATGGGTAATAAGGACTGGACTAATTGTAAGAAACCATAAGATATTAAAACTTTTAAATAATTAATTACCAATCTACGCTTTTTCTTTAGATGTTTCTTACACAAACTGAAAATAATAGTACTGTTATTACGCCACATAGGCTAGTGTACATTGAAAATTAAGAGGAGTAATTTAGCCAAAAGTAGCAATCATCTTTCCCCCCGATTGTTTGAATGAGGGTCCTTGTAAATCAGTTTTTTTTTCAGATTTAGTATGCTCGTTATAAGCATTTATACCTGATGATTGAATTGCAATTTGAGAGAAAAATATTCAAATAAAGATAAACTATTTGCCAAATATACTTTTTATTTAATATGCAAAACAAAAAACTAAAAAAAGGGAAAAAAAAAAAAATATCAAGTTAGGAATTAATTCTTTTAGCAAGTCCAGTAACATCACAATGCAAAAAGAATGATTGTCTTAAGATCTATTTTTAACATGCAAGATGAAAGGGCAGCTCCTTCAAGAACTTTTAAAATTAAGGTTTTTCAGTTTCACCCAAATGACCTTTTTTTTTAAATGCTTCCCGTAAATTCTTTTTCAACATAACATTTCGGAAATATTTTCTTGTATGTACACATATTAAGATATTTTCATTCATTTATGCATTAAAATCCTATTATAGCAAAAAAATTTCTCAAACGATTTGGCGATATATATATATATATATATATATATATATATATATATATATATATATATATATATATATATATATATATATATATATATATATATATATATATATATAGGGATAAGTTGTTCATTAATTAAAAACTTTTAATTGCTGAAGTATATTTTGTTTCTCTATTCTAATTATAGCAAATATTTTAATTTGTATTTTATAACAACTTAATTTTTCATTTTACAACAGTTTCTAATACCTTGACTACCATGACTCCATCTGGCTTCATTTATCATTTAATATCAATTTGCTTCAATTGTTGATATAATAAGTTGATAAATTGAAATAGTATTTATAAAAGAAAAAAATAGAAAAATAGATAAAATAGTTAAAAAGAAAATTAGAGAAGGAAACTAAATAATAAATAATAATAATAATAATAATAATAATAATAATAATAATAATAATAATAATAATAATAATAATAATAATAATAATAATAATAATAATAATAATAATAATAATAATAATATTAATAAAAATAATAATAATAACAATAATAATAATAGCAAAAAATAATGAAAATAATTGAAATAATTATAATAATTAAAATAGTTAAAATAATCAAGATAATTAAAACAATTAGATTAATTAAAATAATTAGAATAATTGGAATAAGAAGAATAATAAGAATTGAAATAATTAAAATGAATAAAAGAATTAAAACAAATAATTATAATAAAAACAATAATAATTAATTATAGTAAAAACAATGATTAAAACAATAATAATAATAATAATAATAATAATAATAATAATAATAATAATAATAATAATAATAATAATAATAATAATAATAATAATAATAATAATAATAATAATAATAATAATAATATTAATATTAATAATAATATTAATAATAATAATAATAATAATAATAATACACACACACACACACACACACATAATAATAATAATAATAATAATAATAATAATAATAATAATAATAATAATACACACACACACAATAATAATAATAATAATAATAATAATAATAATAAGAATAATAATAATAATAATAATAATAATAATAATAATAATAATAATAATAATAATAATAATAATAATAATAATAATAATAATAATAATAATAATAATAATAATAATAATAATATTCAAAAGTCTCCAAATATTATAAAAATCATACAATTAAAAATAAAATGAATAAGAAACTGCTAAAAAAATAATAAAATATATTATAATATAATAAAGGAAAAAAGGAAAAATAATAAATACATTAAATGTTATTACATTGAAATATTGTCTAAAAAGAATTAAAAGCATAAAAAATAAGAATAAAATGAAAAAAGAATATAAAAGAATAATAGAAAAGAATATATAAAAAAATAAAATAACAGCAAAAATAAAATAATAGTTAAAAAAGTTAAAAAAAGTAGTCGAAGAATATAAGAAACATAAAAATAAGAACGAAATAAATGAAAGGAAGCATGAAAAGAAAGAAATAAGAATAATAAAAAGAAAATA
>JABUQX010120992.1:0-10000 GCA_015478945.1 Trachelipus rathkii | reverse complement strand
CCTATGCGCCTATATTTTTGTCACATCAGCGCTTATGCGCCTTGCGCCTATGCGCCTTTGCGCCCACGTGCGCCTTGCGCCTATGCGCCTTGCGCCTGCGACTTTTCGCCGGCTGGATGTTTGCTAAATTTATTTGCAAAATAAACTTTAATGCGATAATAAAAGCATGCTTTTTATAAGGAAGAAAACACATTTATTAATTTTTGTAATTAAAACACCTTAAACTAATATCTAGACGTCCTCTTCCTCCTCCATGTCCTTGTGGTCCTTGTGTTTTTCCTCAGGAGGTTCAGCACGAGCGCTGGAGAAGTTGGAAAATTTTCAGAGCCATAGTTGCCAATTTATTTGTAGTTACGACTACTGAACTAGTTACATATATATATAGCTAGTATATATGTTGTTATATATATATTGTTATATACATATATGAAGGTTGTTATATATATATATGTTATATATATAAGAAGAGCATATATATATATATATATATAAATATATATATATACATACATACATATATTATTATTATTATTATTATTATTATTGTTATTATTACATATTATTATTATTATTATATATTATTATATATATTATATATTATATTATATATTATTATTATTATATATTATTATTACATATATAACATATATATATATAGAAGAAGAAGATATATTATTATTATTATACATATT
This sequence comes from Trachelipus rathkii, assembly GCA_015478945.1. Taxonomy (NCBI): domain Eukaryota; kingdom Metazoa; phylum Arthropoda; class Malacostraca; order Isopoda; family Trachelipodidae; genus Trachelipus; species Trachelipus rathkii. The sequence goes on along the minus strand of JABUQX010120992.1, from coordinate 9,308 downwards.
ATTATTATATTATTATTATTGGTTATTATTATTATATTATTATTATTATATTATTATTATAATATATATTACACATATTATTACATATTATTATTACATATTATATTATACTATATATATTATTACATATATATATATATATATATATATATATATATATTATATATATATATTATTATATTACATATTATTGTTTATATTGCTGTTATTATTATTATTATTACATATTATTACATTATTACATTCATAAGCCCATTAACTAGCTCTTTAGAACGATACAAGCCTGCCACGCTTCTAAGTTCTAACTTTTAAGGGTAAAAATGCTTTGTTCCTGTTCATAGGCGCGGCTATAGGCGCAGAGAATTGGGTGTGCCTTCGCTTAGTCCGCCTTTTAAAAATTGTTGCGCCTATGCGCCATTGCGCCTACGAATTGATAGTGCGCCATAGGCTCATAGGCGCAACTCTGGTGGCGCACCCAGCGCCCTGATATATATATAAAGAGATATATATATATTATATATATATATATATATATATATATATATATATATATATATATATATATATATATATATATATATATATATATATATATATATATATAAATCTAAATTAAAGGACTCACCTTAATTATACTAAAAAATGATAACTTTCTTGATTGCCTGTGGCAACATCAAAATGTAATGAAGAGATGCCAAAGGCAACAATTTAAACAATTTTAAAGGCTAAATTCTCAGGTTCACAATCTCCGCTATTCGATTTAAGCACGAACTATCACCTTTATAATGAATTGAAAAATAGCATTATCTAAGCGCATTGATTCTTACACTTTTTGTTTCAGCTTGACATAATCTTTTATATTTATTAATGTAATATTTTCATCCACTTAAAAATTTTCGCAAAAAAATATTAGAATTTTAGCGTAACATTAGGAAATTTGTAAACGATCGGTCGCTTCTTTAATGTTAACTCGTGCTAAGCACGAGCAGCACGAGTATAGGAGTCGTCTCTGATATATATATATATATATATATATATATATTATATATATATATATATATTATATTATTATTATAATATTATTATTATTATAGAGTTATATATATATATATGTTATATTATATATTATTATTATATATATATATATATATATATTATATATATATATATATATATATACATATATATATATTACATATATATATATATATATATATATATTATTATATATATATTATATATATATATATATTATATATTATATTATTGTTTTATATATACTATATTATTATTATCATTATATATATTGATATATATACATATATTATATATATATTATGCTAAATTATATTATTATTATTATATATATATATATGATATATATATATATATATATATATATTATATTATATTATTATTATTATTATTATATATTATTATATACATATACACATATACATACATTACATACACATTATATATATATATTATATTATATATTATTATATTATATATTACATACATTACATATTATTATTATTATATATATATATACATATACATATATACATATTACATATATAATATATATATATATATTATAATATATATATATATATATATATATTATATATAAATTATGTTGGGTCAAAACAAACCTTTTTTTAAATTTGTCAAAACAATGTTATGCACGGACGTCAGACCAAGGTCCGATGCTGCGTGTAAAATTTCAAACTAGTGCGATGTTTTCGATTTTAAAATCAATTTCAATGTGTAGCATATGTAATTTACTCCAGATCACCTGTTTAGCAATGCAAAGCATACATCATATTCACGCACAATATAGCATACATACGCAATACATACATACGTACATACATACATACATACATACATACATACATACATACATACATACATACATACATACATACATACATACATACATACATACATACATACATACATGGGGGATGCTGAAAGCAAGTTTCTGTAATTATCCTATTCAGCCAAAAATCTGTTCTTTTTAATTTGCTTCAGTTTGCATTTGATTCATTTTGATTATTGTTGTGCTATTTAGTGTTTAGTGTTTAATGTTTAGTGTTTATATATATATATATATATATATATATATATATATATATATATATATATATATATATATATATATATAGTATATATATATTTATATATATATATATATATATATATATATATATATATATATATATATATATATATATACTTTTTCAGATACTATTTATTATTAATGAAAATAGTATATTTAAAAAATTTAATATTAATAAAGTGTACTAGTAGTAAAACTTACAATTCAATATATGGACATCCAAGTGAATTTCCGCCTTCGATGATTCCTTCAGAAGCAAATATTGTTAGGCATTATCTATTTCATATAAATAAAGAGAAAGTAGGTTTGGTAACCGCTAAAGATGGTTATATAATTGTTGAAAGGGACGTGGAATCCATCTGGAGAAAGTTTTCCTTTCCAACCATAATACTTGATGGAATATATTTAAGAGTTCAAAGACTTATAGAATCAGCTTCAAAACTAAATAAGATTCAGAAAAAAAAAACAGAAAAAAATGAGTTTTAAAGTGAAGTAAAATTATATGATAAAGTTTTACATTTGCGCATGCAACTGCTATGACAAAAAAATTGAAAGAAATGATTGTAGATGCAAAATTAGAATACTTATTATTGATGGGAATCCTTTGTAGGTCAAAAACAAAGGAAAAATCAACTTGAGACAATTGATAAATCAGTAACAGGTTCGAGAAAAAAAGACTCAAGAAAAATTGGAAAGGTAAAATGTTGAATCTATTGTAAGTCTAGGAAGGGAAAGGGGTTGTAGCAGGAGCAAAGCAGTACCCGAGTCGTAGATATTTGTAGCCCTTCAATCAACACAGGATTAAACTTTGATGCTATGGAAGAAGAGACATTGGAAATAGAGGAAAGCGGAAATGATGAAAAATTTCTTCCAGAATTTGTACTAATGGAAAATTCTAAGAATAGATTTGTGTATATAAAAATTTAACATAACAGATGGCAGGTTTCGTGTAAGCTTTAGGGTTACTGATGCTATTGTCAATGCAACATTAAATTATATTGGGATATTGAATGAAAGTTATATGTTGAATAGAAAAAAAAGTTGAAAGAGAGAAGAAACATACAAGTGGCACTGATGTGCTACATAAGAATAAAATTATAAAACATGCAAATTGGAATGCTTTTTATTTGACGGCAGAAAAGATCAAAGGAAAATAAACAAATAGGTAAATTAAATTATGTTATTGTAAAAGAACCAGATGATATTTACATGACTCATATTACACCAGATTCTGGCAAGGTCCAATATATTACTGATGAAATAATAACTCTTAATTGGTTCTAATAGCGAGATTTCCCTTAAAGCTATTCTTTGCGATGGGACTGCAGTTAATACTGGAAGAGTTGGTAGAGTTTTGAGAATGATTGAAATATATATATATATATATATATATATATATATATATATATATATATATATATATATATAACTAAAAATATATCCCAAAATTTCATATCAAATTTGCTTTTACTGATAAATTAAGGTTTCTAAAAAAAAAAAATAAAATAAAAAATAAAATAAAAACATTACATATGGTAAAAGACTAATGTAAGAACCGATATTAAAACTTTTAAATAATTACATCTAGTTTCTTAGATGTTTTAAATGAAACAATGTGTACATTGAAATTAAGTAATTTAGCAAAATAGCATCTTTTCCCCCCGTTTAATGCCTGTAATCAGTTTTTTTTTTCAATGCATTTATGCTCATAAGCATTTATACCTATGTTTGATGCAATTGAGAAAAATAATAAGATTTATATATTTTTATTTAATATGCCCAGGAATCACAAGGAAAAAGTACCAAAAGATCACAATGCAAAAAGAATGATTGTCTTAAGATCTATTTTTAACATGCAAGATGAACTGAGCGCTAGGGCAGCCTCAAGAACTTTTAAAATTAAGGTTTTTCAGTTTCACCCAAATGACCTTTTTTTTTTTAAATGCTTCCCAAAATTTTTTCAACATAACATTTCGGAAATATTTTGTAGACAAAATATTAACGATATTTTCATTCATTTATGCATTAAAATCCTATTATAGCAAAAAAATTTCTCAAACGATTTGGCGATATGAGCATATAGTTAGAGTATATATATATATATATATATATATATATAGCATAAAAAAAAATATATATATATTATATATATATATATATATATAGTATTTATATATATATATATATATATATATATATATATATATATAGATAAGATGTCTATTAATTAAAACTTTAATTGTTGGAGTATATTTTTGTTTCTCTATTCTTAATTGTATTCAAGTATTGCTATTTGTATTTTTATAGAATAAACTAATTTTTCATTTTACAACAGTTTCAATACCTTGACTACCATGACCTTATCTGGCTTCATTTACTTAACAATTTGCTTCAATTGTTGATATAATAAGTTGATAAATTGAAATAGTATTTATAAAAGAAAAAAATAGAAAAATAGATAAAATAGTTAAAAAGAAAATTAGAGAAGGAAACTAAAATAATAATAATAATAATAATAATAATAATAATAATAATAATAATAATAATAATAATAATAATAATAATAATAATAATAATAATAATAATAATAATAATAATAATAATAATAATAATGCTTAATAGAATAATCATAACAATAATAAAAATAACAAAACTAATGAAAATAATTGAAATAATTATAATAATTAAAATAGTTAAAATAATCAAGATAATTAAAACAATTAGATTAATTAAAATAATTAGAATAATTGGAATAAGAAGAATAATAAGAATTGAAATAATTAAAATGAATAAAAGAATTAAAACAAATAATTATAATAAAAACAATAATAATTAATTATAGTAAAAACAATGATTAAAACAATAATAATAATAATAATAATAATAATAATAATAATAATACATACATAATAATAATAATAATAATAATAATAATAATAATAATAATAATAATAATATTAATATTAATAATAATATTAATTATAATATTAATAATAATAATAATAATAATAATAATAATAATAATAATAATAATAATAATAATAATAATAATAATAATAATAATACTAATAATAATAATAATAATAATAATAATAATAATAATAATATAATAATAATTATAATAATAATAATAATATTAATAATAATAATAATAATAATAATAATAATAATAATAATAATAATAATAATAATAATAATAATAATAATAATAATAATAATAATAATAATAATAATAATAATAATATTCAAAAAGTCTCCAAATATTATAAAAATCATACAATTAAAAATAAAATGAATAAGAAACTGCTAAAAAAAAAAATAATAAAATATATTATAATATAATAAAGGAAAAAAGGAAAAATAATAAATACATTAAATGTTATTACATTGAAATATTGTCTAAAAAGAATTAAAAGCATAAAAATAAGAATAAAATGAAATAAGAATATAAAAGAATAATAGAAAAGAATATATAAAAAAATAAAATAACAGCAAAAATAAAATAATAGTTAAAAATATTAAAAAAAAGTAGTCGAAGAATATAAGAAACATAAAAATAAGAACGAAATAAATGAAAGGAAGCATGAAAAGAAAGAAATAAGAATAATAAAAGAAAATATAAAAAATATAGATAAAGAAACATTAAAATAACGTCCATGAACACAAGAAGCGTGAATATAATATTAAAGTAAATAATAAAAAGAATATAAGAAATGAAAAATATAAATAGTAAAAAAATTAAAATAAATAATGAAAACTTTTAAACAATAATATGAAATAGGATTAGACAGTTTCCAAAGAATATCAAAGAATGCAAGATGCATGAAAATAGATAAAGAATAAGCAGCAAAATAGAAGATAAATAGCAATAAAGAAAGAGAAGAAACTAAAAGGGAAGAATGTAAAATTACGCAATTACAAGAACTTTTGTTTCCGCATTATTTATTTATCCATATTTTTATTTTTATTTTTTATTTATTTTTATTTTTTTTTTCCTAGAGTTACTTTCGAAGTCGATGACAAATGAATAAAGTTTTGCTTATTATCCTGTGTTCATTTTTTGTAACAAATTCGACTTTTTATTGTTTTCAGTTTTACTTTCTTTCTTCCATTCTTTTTTCATAAACAGTATTTGGATGTCATTTACTCTTGCTTAGTTTTATTCGTGCGCTCGTATAGGGTTACGCTAATTTTGTATTTTATTACGCTTGATTTAATTTATTCTTTTATTTGTTTTTTTTTATTATGTATTTTAATAATAATCTACGGTATATATTTTTAATTGTTTTACATATAATATTTTTTATGTATATTGAGCTAGCGCTTCTATAATAATTAACTCTTAAACTCTTATTATTTTATTAATTAGCACTTAGTGCTTGGTCTATAATTTTGTTCAGTTTGTCTACGCTTTTTGCCTTTACTACTGCATTTTTAAACCATCTTAATTCTGCATTTTCAATTGCACTTGGCTCTATCTTGCTTCTATTTTCATCCGAATCCAGATGTTGCGCTGATGGAGATGTGAGGTACATGACAAATATTATATATATATATATATATATATATATATATATATATATATATATATATATATAATATAATATAAAATATTTTTTTTTAAAATTTTTTATTTAAATATTTATATCTAAGTATCTATATTTAAAGATATCTATTTTTAAATATATATATATATATATATATATATATTATTACATATATTATATATATATATATATATATATATATTTAGTATATATATAAATATATATATATATATATATATATAGTATATATATATATATATATATATATATATATTATATATATATATATATATATATATATATATATATAAAAATATTAATACACATTTCTCTTTTAATTTTAAACTCAATGACGTTCTTGAAGATTTTCTTTCATTTTTTTCTCTCTTCCAAGTTTTCCTCTTTGTTTTTTATCACATTTTCCTGCCGTACTCTTGCCATTAGCTGGTGTACCATGAATAGTCTGATTACTCTTTCGAGAATTGCACCGATGCTTAATGTATTCTTATGGAGACACTCGGGACGCAGATAGCAAGTAGGCAAATAAACATCGTTCGAATTTTTTTTTTTTTTTTTTTTTTTAACTTAACCATTTATTTGTGTTTGTATTGGTGCACAAATTGGGGAAAGAAAACGTAATTCTATTTAATTATAGAAAGTATATATATATATATATATATATATATATATATATATATATATATATATATATATATATATATATATATATATATATATATATATATATATATATATATATATATATATATATAGTACTTATATATATATATATATATATATATATATATATATATATATATATGTTTGTGTGTATTTGTAGAATTATGCACAAAATCTTATAAATACAACGTTTCAATTCCAGCGAAGTTGTCATCAGGCGTTGAGAACAATTAAAATGTTTCAATTATTATCAATTTGTGAAACAATTAGTAAAAATAATTAAAATAATGATTATTTATCTTTTCAAAAATTATGGAATGTACAAGTGGAATGAAGTATACAGAGAATGAGAAATTTACCTCCTGTTTAATGTGTTTTATTATACGATTGAAGATCCTATGAAAGATGTTTATCCATATATATATATATATATATATATATATATATATATATATATATATATATATTATTGAGCATACAGTTAAGTTATTATTATTATATATATAATTACATATATTATTATATATTACATATTATTATTATTATTATTATTATATATTACATATATTACATATTATTATTATTAGTATCTATTATTATTATATATTATTACATATTATTATTACATATATTATTATTATTATTATTATTATATATAGTTAGTATATATTGATATACATATATATTATTATATATTATTATTATACATATTACATATATTATATTATATATATATATACATATTACATATATATATATTATATATTACATATTACATATTATATATATAGATTAGAGATATATATATTACATATATTATATTATTACATATACATACATATATTATAAATATATTATATATATATTATATACATATACATATACAGCACATTACATTATTATATATATATATATATATTTGTAAATTTGTAAATAAAAATTGGTATAAATGTTTTTCCGAAATATGTAGGTCATCAATGGCATAAATTTTCTTAGTTTTAAACTCTCCCTACATACAAACCATAAAAGTTACAGTTAAAGTGGGAATACATTGCCGGGCATGCTGGTCCTCTTATGAGACTAGTCGAAAAGAAAATTTGAAAACTACGTACTTTTAGCTTTTTTTTTTTTTACTGCTTAGATTGCCCCAAGTGTAGACTGCACCGATGGCAGGGAGCCGGGTCTCTGCCTTCCGGGGAACTACGGGTAGGACTATTCCTCTCCGGAGGGTCTCTGAACCCCCTGCTCTGGTATTTAAATGGGGTTCCTCCGCCCCTCTTACGGGGGTATGGAAACGTCCCCCTTGTGTTCTCTGTCGGCTCGAGCCCCCTACATTGTAGTACCTTTACAAATAATATATATATATATAATGTTCCTAAGTACTGCTCCTAAAAAAAATAGCCAATATTTATTTTATTTATTTTTTTTTTTTTACAGTTTCCTAACTAAAATTTTACAAGATTCCAAAATGTATTCCTTTTCGCTGTAGCTATTGTAGTTTTTGAGATTTTTTTTTTTTTTTTTTTTTTTGTTACATTTTCCGAACCAAAATTGGACCAGCATTCCAACAATGTATTCCGTTTTCCGTAGCTATTGTAGTTTTTGGAGATATCTGATTGAAAAATTATATTTTGCTGTTAATGAAATACATATAAGCTCATATATATATATATATAGTTAGTTAATTTGGTTAAAGGCGTTATATATATATATATATATAGAGTATATATATATATATATTATGTATATATATATACATTATTGCTATATATATATATATATATATTATTGTTATATATATATATTATATATGTTATTATATATATATATATATATATATATATATATATATATATATATATATATATATTGAAGGGCGCACGAAAACGCGAAAGTATTTCACGATAAATGCGAAAAACGGTTTAAACTAATCTGAATAACCGAAGTACACG
>JABUQX010120991.1:0-18153 GCA_015478945.1 Trachelipus rathkii | reverse complement strand
TATTAATTAAGAATATGTGACCAACATTTCAATATTCTTCAAAATAATGTGATAATGTTCATGACTTTACAAAAATTCTAACTTAGGTAAATTGATACAACGTGCGACAATAGCTACATCCCTAGAAAGAAATATCTCTATTGCGTCGATTACAGCTTAATCCGATCTTCAGAATTCACCGTCCATTTCTGCATTATTACATCAGCCACTCGATATATTTATACTAATATTATTAATATATATATATATATATTATATATATTATATATACCTATATTAACTTGATTTTATATATAAAAGTAGTTTTATATATATATATTTTGTTTTATCGTTTTCATGTTTATTGAAATATATCACATTCTATTATATATTTTCAGGTTTATTTAATAATCATACTAATATATGATATATATATATATAATATAATTATATAAGTATATATCATATAATATATATAATTATATATATAATATATCACATATCTATTGATATATTTTCAGGTTATATTTAGTATATAATATATAATATATACTATATACTATAATATATATCATATACTATATACTATACATACCTTTTCTTTATAGGTTTGAGCCAATATGGGTTAGAAGTTCTGGAATATTATATCTGCTTTTTTCTATTCAAAAGCTGTAACTAGACTCCCTCTCAGAAAAAATGGGTTTAATTGGTTATGGGATTGTTTTAATATTTGCATATATTCTTCCTTTTAACTATTTCTTTAGTATATGCACGTAAATAAAAATTTTTTTTATTTATTATAGGATTATAAGAAACCTCTCATATTCACTTTAATAATCCATCATCAATTGTACAAAAACATCACCAGCATTTTAATAATTTAAATATTTCTCCTCATGTTTTCCAGTGGTCACACAATATGTACATGGTGAAACTATTTTTTTTTATTTTTGCAAAATTTTATAAAACATTTATATTATAATATTCAAATCTGTTAAAAAGAAAAAAAATTGTTCAATAATAAAAGCCAATATAAGCAAACCAAAGACAAATTTTAAAAAGACGTATAATGTTTACTTAAACCCTAAATTAGAAAAATATAAGCCATACTCCAAAGTTTTATGTTTATTCTTATAGCAAGATGTCCGTCATTTTTTGTACCACAAAATTGACGTTAGATACAAGCGCTAGCGAGAGAGACCAATCGTCTCTCTAATTCTGTCGGAGAAGATTTAAAAAAAAATTAATTTTTTTTGGAAATAACTCCTTTATATTCGCATTCCTTTATCTTCGATTCTAAGATGTAAAAATTATAAAAATTTATGATAGTATTTCTACTAAAATATATTTTAACTCTAAAACAAATGGCCAAAAAAAAAACAACAAAAATCACAGAGGTCAGTACGTTTGACCTATTGGTCAGATTGAGCTTTTATCTTTCAGAAATGACTTCAGGGATCAAAACAACCCTGTATACCCCCCTTATGGGTGTAGAGAGCATGAGGTTTGTACTCGAAGAAATATCTTAGAGAAATTCCCTATATATATAGTATATTATAAATATAATATATATATAATATATATATAATAATATATATATAAAATATATATATATACTATAATATATATAATATTATATATTATTATATTACATTATATAATATATATATATAATACTTATATATATATATAATTATTATACGATAAAATATTATTAACTATAAACTTATATATACTATATACGTTATTATATCATATCATATAATATTAATATATATATATAATACATTACTTTACTATATATCTAATATATATATATACGGTGATTTATATATTAATTATATTTAATAATATATATATATAATATATATATAATATATATATATTATACTATATTACGTGTATATATATAATATATATATATATATATATAATATAATATTAATACTATATTATATATTATTATATAATATATATATTATATGATATATATATATATATATATATATATATATTAGGGACTTTACCGATAGTATCCGTATCAGTAGTATCGCCATTTTATGTATCGTTTAAACGCCGATATTAGCCGATTACTCTTACTTTGCGAGGCTCCAGGTGAAAAATATGAGAAACTTTTAGATTCAATAATAAATGTAGTTCGATATAGATAGCTAGTACCAAGTTATGTTTATTTTTTCTCGAATCCTTTGTAGCATTAGATTTTAGCGTTCTCTCCAACTTGTCTTATAAGCGTAAATATTTACCTATTTGACAGCCATTTTTATAATTATACAGTTTTATCTACTTTTTTAGTTGATCAAATACATTTTGTACGCAATTTCGTGAGAGTGTGTGGTGTTTTCAAACTTTCTGGATTATTCATATTTTAAGATATGTTTTAATAGGGTTTTATCGTTTAAAATTTATTTTTAGTGTAGTATTAATAGTTTTTTCATTTCTCCTTTGGTTTTTATCTATTTGTTTGTCTTTGTTTTTGTTTTTTTTGTTTTTTTGTATGCCGTGCTGAGTGACTATTATAGCACGATTTGCACAAGGCGTGGCTTCCTTTGACCTTTACCAAGTAATCAATGCTTCGCACTCTAACTCTGCATCATTGGAATACTACCTCGCTAACTCTAAACCTAATTTTTATGCTCGTGTCTGAGACCCAAGAGGCTAAGAATTTCATCCTTCCAACTCGCTTCAATATATCCAACTATACTATTTTATAATTATCCGTTTGAATGGTGAGTATGATGCCTATGTTAAATATAAACATTCCTATAACACATCTTATCGAATCTCCTAACTTCGATGTTCTAGTGGCTTAAAATCTTTCTTTCCTTCTACTACCACCATCTTATTCTTTCTGCTTACTGTTCTCCTAACAACAAATTTCTATGCCTTTTTTGATTACCTTACTACTTCTCACTAAACTGTTATATCTTCATCATCCAAATACTGAGTCCTCTATTTAGAGAAGTTCAATAACACAAAATGACATGTTGGTTCCTCTCGACTGATATTAGTGCGAGGAAGCCGCAATCCTATCATATTCCACAAAGTCTGGAGCAACTGATTAAATTACCTACACACATTCCAACTAATTCTTGACACAACTTGACCTATGTTTTCACCACTAGTCCTTCTCTCTATAATACACCACCTTCATACTGTCGGCGTGGGTGACAGAAACCTTAGATTCTCTTAATTTTAATGCTTTCTCAACAGCGTCTCCATCCTGCCCTATGCAATTATAAACTAACATCTGCGCCGATTGGGGGCCATTGCGTATGCTTCTACGGCTAACTATAACCTGAATATCCTTTACTTTTAAAACGTCTCGAATTCTGACGATTTAATAGTGGGAACTGTACATTTAATGGAATGATCAAGTTCATTCTTTCTTGGAGCTAACATCTTTTTTCCTCAAAATCCAATTGGTCACATCGTGCTTGTTCCTCTGCCTATTCATGCTAAGACAAATGGCTATCGTGTCATGGAAAAATTCCTTCTCCTAATCCTCTTGCCAATTTCTTTCAGCTAGAAGCGTTCAGGATACTCTTCGACGAGCAAGGCTACTTTCATTAAACGAAATTATAACCAACTTGATTTCATCCCTGAGTTCTAAACCTTACTACAAATTGCTCTCTTAGCGCACTACTTTAAAAACATCTACTAAATTACTCATGTTTTACAATACAAATCTCTATTCCTCTCATTAAATTCGCTTCTGCATATTTCTGTAAGTTATAACAAAACTCCACACTAGAAAAATGTCCAAAAAATTATATCAATGACCTCCATATCATCTAAAACTTCAAACCCTTCAGACGATTCTACGAATTTAACATGTCTCCGCCTGGACATAATATCTTTCCTCTTACAACTGTTGGGTCTAGCCGTCTATATCCTTTGTCATTTTAAAACAGGTTTTTTACTTTCTCCTCAAATATATACTTTTCAACAGACTACACTAACCTACACTTGCGCATCTGCTCCTTTCTTGGCAAAAAATTGAATACGAGACACCCTATCATTGACCAGGATAAATGCATATTAAGGAACAACCTGAGAGGATTAAGAAGGATAAAGTAAATGCAATACCAAGAATCTCTCAAGGGAATGAAAAATCTAGAGGATAATAAATATTAGTTTGTAAGCCAAATAATATATTGTCTATATCAGTATGAAGTATTATACACACAGATATATATTCAGAGTCCGTAATAAGATGATAGATAATAATAGAATTTATATCAGAAGTATTTAGAGATTAGTTTTAAGCACAGAAGAAATTTGTCTAAGTAGGAGAACTCTATGAGGTTACAGTTCAAATTTCAGTTAAGAAAATCGCCATTGCTCGTTCGAAAGAGATCCCAGTCACTACGAAATATTCTAGCTGAAAAAAATTGACAAGTTTAATGTATGAGAATGAAAACTAACAAATTTTTCTCATACACCTATAAAGACATTGTCTCTAGCCTTATTGAAATGCCATGTTAACATAGCTAACCATTCTGAACCATGGATTTTAGATGTATAAAGATTGTAGTCCAAGAAGTATATAACCTGCTACATCCAAATTAACAATACTAGATCACACCTTATTAAATCGCGAATTCTGAAGTCGTCTAAGTAGCAAATTCATTACAATCAATAATTATAGTTAGAGTAAAGAATCGCAAGCCCCAATCGCCCTTGAATCAAAGTGACCAGAGAAATATACGTCATAGAAGCAGGATGTAGAGTAACGTTGAAAAAGTATTTAAAAGATAGAGATTACTAACATTTTTGTCAAGACTTTAAACGAATAACTATCAGAGAATGATATATATTTAATATATTTTAGAGAGAAGAACTAGTGTAAAATTTAACATTAGTATCATAGTGTGTTATCTAATGAATTGTTTTGAGACGATAATCCGGATATTGTGATAGGTAATTATATTTTCAGATTGAGCTCCATAATCAGAATGTCAGAATAAATACTGATTATGATTCGGCTTCACTCCCCACTCTAAATTATTTCAGTCGTAAGATGATAAACCCAACAATTCTATCAATTGAGATAATTAGAAATCTTCCTAAGATAAAGTGACTATCATTCATTTGGATAAGAGAAATAGTTGAAGAGTCCATACGATGAAGTAGGTATAAGTATAATCTATAAGGTAAAGAACTCAGAAAACCCTTAATAGGAAGAAAAAAAACACTATTAAGTTAGCAAGATTTCACTCTCCAATCTAAAAATCAGTTAGTAGTAGAAGGAATGAAATTTTATAAGCCTTAAACATAAATCATCGTTAAGTTTAGGAATTTAGAGACTAGCTGTTTATTCGATAGTTTAAATAATATCTAAACAAGCAAAGATCTGCACTCTTACTCTTCAAACGGAAAGTGGAGAAAAACAACAAGTAATAGTTGCGACTACTCAAATAATATAATCGAGGTAATGAAAAGGGTATGAATTTCTCTTTAGCCAGTTAGTCTCAACCATTAGAGCATAGACAATTAAGAGTGGAGAATAAATTTAGAGAGCTGTATTATTTCCTCGGTTGCAGATTTAGTAGTAGCAAGCCAATTGATATTTGTAAAGTCAACAAGAATAGCTCACTGTGCCTGCATACATCTGGCTAATCAAATATAGACACTCACACGACAAAATCACAAGACAAAAATAACCAAAAAACAAACAAAGAGAACAATAAGATCAAACAACTAGACCCAATTAAACCAAATTAGGATGGAACAATGAGGAAAATTTTTCGTAAGCTAAAACCTAAATTTTTAAAACGATAAAAACCCTATTTACAAGCACTAAACCATATAAATATTTCTGAACACATTCCATGAATGCTATAACAATATCACACACAAACTCATCACGAAATTTATCAGTACATATTAAATAAACAATTATATGTAATTAAGTACAACTAAAAAAAATACATAAAAAATATGTAAAAAAATTATTCAATACTGGCACTGTCCAAATAGGTTATAAAGTTACGCTAAAGACTCAAGTGGATAAAACGCCTAAAAAATACTAGCTAAAAATAGAATTCAGAGTGTAATAAAAAAAACATTAACTTTGGTGAGAGAATAAATCTGTATAGTCAGAAAACTTAAAAAATTTATTAATCTGCAATTTCTAATAATTACTTTACATCATAATTTTTCACTCCACAACATTATTAAAGATGAATCGTGGCAAGATCAGGACGTTTTAATCTCATATCCATCATATACAATGCCTATATTACTTACCCTTATACCTTAACATCTTTGGCCTATCATCCTTCTAATATGTTACTGTAGTGATATCACTACTAAATATATATATTTTAAAATAAGAGTATTATTAGTATTAAAGGGGACATGTATAAAACTACTATTTATATAGTTTTACACTTTTATAAAGTCATTATTTTTGCACTCAGACTATATATAAATTTATTTAGGAGGTTAAGCAAGTTGATAACTATATTTTAAACTAAATAATATAATTTTCACACACACAATTATATAATATATATAATATAAATATATCATATCAATAATATAAAGTATAAAAGATGTTAAGAATTTTCCTATTTTCACCAGCAGTAGTTATATATTATATTATAACACCTTCAATTTAGTTCTTTAGAAAATAATATAATATATTTATATTTAAAATATAATATAATATTATATATTATCACGTTTTATCATTATGGTTTATCTCATAATCTTGAGTAGACTTAGGTTACAGGTAAACCCAAAAAATTTATATATATTATATTTAATAACGAATAGGGGGATGTTTTAAAATATAAACGTTATTACTTTTTATTTAGACAAGAAATATAATTTATAATAAATATATTCTATAAATAATATATACATAAAAATATAATAAAAGAAACTATTTATTATATGATAGTTCACAACTATAATATTTCCTTCGAATTAAAATATGATAAAAATTAAAAAATATATATATATAATTATATATGGCAAGATATAATAATTATTACCAAGGGCGCGCCCATAAAAAATATAAATAAAAATTATTAAGCAAACATTTATAAAACAAATATATAATATAAAATAGTTATAAATTATATTAAAAATATATATAAATTTTAAATAGTTTGAAAATATAAATTATTGAAAATAAAATTGTATTTTATATTATCCATGAATAATCGAAAATCATAAATGAGGCAATATCTGCTGAATAGAATAATACCGAGAATAGCCAGTTTACTCAACCACAAATCATCTTTCTCTAGAATATATTGTTGATAGTAGTTTTTCTTGTTATAATTACAGAAGGTTGTTTGGCTCTGATTAACCTGAAGTTCGAATTGCTAATATTACATCATGTCAATCTGTATCCATAATTACGTCTAGGAACTTACTTAAGTTATCTCATGTGATTTGAGGTACCATTGCAAAGTCACACAAGCATATAATCGATGTTCTATCTTAACCTGTCTATAGCTAAATAGCTAGACGCATAGAATAATATGATTGAAAATTTTTACATCTTTAGAATCGGAAAAGATCAAGGAACATGAATATACAAGAATATACGATATTTTCTATTACTCACAATATCAAAAATTAATATATTTTTTTTAAATGTGTGACCAAAAAATCATTTCTAGAAGAGAATCAAAAACAATGATTTTTTTAGAGAACCTAAACTTATTTCTTTCATTCTTTATTCTGAGAGAAAAAAGTATAGATACAAGAACAAATGAAGACATTCAGTCAACTTCGAGATATTTATATACATGTAAAACAACAAAATAAAAACTTTAGATTCATGCTTTTATATTTATCCATAAATTTAATAATTCTATTAATAATAATAATATTAAAGTTTCGTGATTACATAACAATATTTTAATCAAATTTATAAATTATTTTAATTATTATTCAAGGAGATTTTAGATGAAATAAGCATTAAACCTAATAAGGTTGTTATTAATTAAAATAATAATAATAATAAAATAATTAATAGCGATGGTAATAATTATATATTATAATGAAGTAATTTTATATAAATAAATTAATGAATAATAATAATAATAATAAATTAATAAGTTAATAATAGGATAATATATAATAATATTAATAAAAAACATAATAATAATAATAGATAATTAAATTAATAATAATAATAATTACATAATTAAATATAATAATAATTATAATAAAAAAAATATAAAATATTAATAATATTAAATAATAAATAATTAATAAATAATGATAATAATAATAATAATAAGAATAATGTAATAATAATAATAATAATTATAATAAAGAATAATAATTTAAAATAATGAAATTACAAACTAGAGAAAAAACAATTATTAACTTTTCAAAATTTGATAATAATAATAATATGCATAATATAATAATATATAATAATTAATAACTTTTAATGCTTTTTTTATCTATATAATAAGTAGCAATAGTGAATAATAATATAATAATACATAATA
The DNA here is from genome assembly GCA_015478945.1 of Trachelipus rathkii. Taxonomy (NCBI): domain Eukaryota; kingdom Metazoa; phylum Arthropoda; class Malacostraca; order Isopoda; family Trachelipodidae; genus Trachelipus; species Trachelipus rathkii. The sequence goes on along the minus strand of JABUQX010120991.1, from coordinate 9,673 downwards.
ATAAGATAAATCAATATATATACATAATTTTTAATTATAACCAAATAAAAATTAATCAATAAGTAATAATAAATAATAATAATAATATAGATAATAATATATGAATAATAAATAATAATAATAATAATATAATAATAATAATAAAATAATAATAATAATAATAATAATAATAATAATAATAATAATAATAATAATAATAATAATAATAATAATAATAATAATAATAATAATAATAATAATAATAAATAATGATGATAATAATAAGAAAAAATTAAAATAATTAAAATAACGTTTTTTAAGAAAAAAATTCGGATTTGCAACCATTGTTTACCTTAGAAACGACACCTTACTTGATAAGACAATCACATAATGAGGATGCGACCGCAGGTGCGGATGCAGCAGTGCACAGTGGAGAAATAGATGACAGCAGGTGCGGATGAGGATGAAACTGAAGATCTAAAGCTAATTAATTACCCATTCAAAAGGGATACATAAATCATGAACCGCTCGTCGAGACATGAAAGGTCAGTTTTCCCCAACTGTAATATATTCTACTACCCTCTTCTCTTTTTTAGTTGAGAATCTGATATATTGGTAATTATATATATAATATATATATATATATATTATATATAGCTATTATATATATATATATTATATTATATATATATATATAGTAATATAATAATATTTTATATATATTATATATATATATATTATATATATATATAATATACTGATATACAAATCTTAAATTACTTTTCAGGCGTCTCATTAATATTTTAAATAAGGAAAAAACTCATTTGGTTTAATGACAATATAAAATAAAATTTTAGAAACCATTATATGTGTAAGATTATACAAATTATTTTCCCAATACTTGCAAATGCGTCCAGTAATAATATATAGTTTTTAGTAGTAAATAGTATATATAGTATATATATAATATAATATATATTAGTATTTTATATTATAATATATATATATATATATTAAATATAATTTATATCGTAATATTTATATTATAGTATATATTATATATATATATAATTATATATATATAATATATTATCACCACCAAATAGCCTCTTAATCCTGAAGGTAATTGGTCTGTGGTTGGTCAGTTGCGGAAAGTATTTGGTAATGGTTTTTCCTTTGACGCAAGTGGGAAGTGTGCGATGTAATTAATTTTAGTCCCGATAGGCAAGCCTCTGCTTTTCAGCGCGACGGTAGTCGGAATGCTTGCACCTGTTGTGTGTAAGAGCCGTGGGTTCGCATCCTAGTACGCAGCTTTTCCAATGCGAGTAGCATTGAGTGAGTAGTGATTCAGTGTTTGTTGAAAAGACTATTCTGTTGGTAGTGTGCTTGGCTATGGTTTTGTGACTGTGTGTGTATTGAGTATTAGTGGTATATACACTATGCCGTAAAACTTGCTAATAATCGTAATGTTGCAGAATCTCCTACTGAACGGCAATTTTTTCTGAGTCCGGTTCACGGTGGCCGAACTAAGAACTCGAAACCCGTCTGAGAGGGAATTATTTATATAGTATTTTATCTATAATATTGATATAGTGATTATATTATATTTTATATAATTTATGGTATTATATTAAGTTATATTTATATATATATATATATATATTATATATATTAAATAAATATATATTATATATATATATATATATTATTTGATATATTAGTATTGGATTATTATTAGGCCAAGGACTTAAAGAGTTACCCTTGGCGCATGATTTATTCTCGAAAACTTGTACTGAGGAGATAGGTACAAGAAAACTGTTAACATATATGGAATCAGCGCGTATGAAATTTGGATGGAAAATGGAAAAAAAAATTTACAATTTTTATGTTTGGTTAATTTTTTTTTGGATAATCTCCAAAAACTACAGATAGGTAGAATGAAATTGATATTTTAGGCGGATGATCATGTGATATCAAGTGCTGTTGGTTATAAATTTTTTTTAATGGGGCTCGTGCCGACGGTGGGACAGAGACGGAACCGTTTCCATACCCCTGTTTGTGGTTTGTGTTTGGTGTTTTCTGTTTTTTGGTTTTTTTTGGGGTTTTGGGTTTAGGGGTTTTTTTTATTTTATCCGTAGGGGGGTGAAGCGGTAGTAGTATACCCCCGCGACACCATACAATATACCAAAGGCGGGGGTATCTCGGAAGACCCTCTTCCTAGAAGGGGGGGGGAATATAGTACCTACCTCCGTTCGTCCCCCGGAGGCCGAAAGATTCTCCGCACTTCTATCTCCTTATATGCAGATTGCGATGATCGTGTGGGTCTATTCTTTTTTTTAGTTAAAGAATAAATTTAAATATCTTTATTTGTATTACATTATTCATTCTTAAAGATTTTGTATCAGTTTGAAATGAGAAATAGAAATAAATATTATGGAGGTAAGATATATAAAAAAAAAAATTAAGAATAAAATTTTTTTTTTTTTTATTTTCTATTTTCCATAAATTTTTTCTATACGTTGATTTCCATATTTGTTATCTGTTTTCTTAAGTATCCTATTCTTAGTTTTCGAATATCATTAGTCGGTAATTATTCTTTATTTTCACCTAATAATATTATATATTTTTTCATATTTATATATTGTATTTATATTATGGTGTGTATTATACCTATATATTAAACCATTTAAAATTTTATATATGTATATTAATATATGTATAGTAGATGGTTTTTATTATTGTGGCGGTTGTGGGTTGTTTTGTTTTTTGTTGTTTATTTATGTTCTTGGAAGGAGTTTTTTGTTTTTTGTTTATTGTATGAGTTTATTTTTTATGTTATTAGCTTTAATCTGATTATTAATAGGTTATGTATTGAGTAGTTGAGTTTGAATGATGATGCAATGTGGTGTTGTCCGAGAGTAGTATATGGTTTGTCTCTTGGTAGTTCCGAGAAGGATGAGTTTATTTTTATTCTCGGGCCGGAGCGGGTGAGGTATAGTGAAATTTGCGCGCAGTGTATGGATTATCGGTACCGTTATCTATATATATTATTATATAGTATTTTGTTAGTATTTTAATATATATATAGTTTTTATAATTTAGAGTTATAGTTATGTTTATGTATTTATTATGTTAGTTGTGAGTATATGTTTTTATTTGTATAGTTTGATTTCATAGCGTGTTATGTTTATATGATCTGCTTGTGGTTTTGTATTATTATTGTTATGTAGTTAGATTGGTTTAGTTGTTGTTTTTTTTTTATTTATATATATTATTTTGTAAATTTTGGATTTTTTATTTATATATGTTATTTTTATTTTATATTTAGTTTTTTTATCATTTATTTTGTTTTGGTTTTATAAATGGTTTTTATTTTTGTTGATTATGGTTGATAGTGAGGTGTCCCATCACTTGATCCCATGATCAGTTTCGGTATAGTGCGCTCCACACATGCTCAGAGATGTTTTTGTCAGTTGCCTCTGTTGAATCTTTGGTCGTTTTGCATTTGTGTTGGTTTTTTAATGTTTGTGCCTAATTGTAACGTTATTTAGCGACATATTCTGTAATATTTGACAAATGTGCCGTTTTGAGTTGCGAAAGTTTTGTGTAAGTTGGATACTCAATTCTAGAATGTGATTGGGTAACCAATTGTATGTTGTAATTTAAGGGCGGATGAGCTAGTAGGATTAACTATATGTTTTTCAGCAATTTGCATATTATTGGTTTCAGCATGTATAATATGTAGCGATATATGGTTGTTTTGGCCTGGTAGTTTTGTGTTATATTTTGTGAAATAAAGATATAGTAAAATATATAATAAAAATATAATAGCTGGTTTCCTCATATAGGCTTGTTATGAGTAGTATATCTCAGTAGATGCTGTCTCGTATTGAGTATGAGTGAGGCGTTAGTCTCTATTTGCAATTCAGGTTGTAAGATTGAAGAGATCCTGATTCATAATTTATTATTAACGTATGTTATTTTTTAAACAAAGTTGTGAAAAACAAAAACTATTATGGATATATATATTGATATATTTTATTCTACTTGAGTTGGTGGTAGTTTTTGTTTTTTGGTTTTTGGGTAGGCATTTAATCAGGTTTGTTTTTTTATCAATGAAATTTTTAGTACCGTGTTATTATATATCTGTGAAGGTTAGGTTCTCTGCATATGAATCAAATATACTTGAATTATTGTGCATGTGCCATAAATGTTATATATTTTGACAAATGTCACAAATTGTTGTCAGGTATACGGAATTTGTATTAGTGTTTGCCTATATATTGCACAAATCTTTTCCATTCGAGTCATTGTGTGAAATAGATTTATTGCGCATTTGGAATAATCAAGCAAATGAGCATATAAGTCTTTATGTCACAATGATCATCCATTACTAACACATTGAGGGTTGGGTTTTGGCAAAAGGGTTACGACAAACTCTCGCTAATTGTGGAGCCGGCTTTTATGGGTGGTAATTTCTGACTAGTCGTACGAAGATTATCTCAATCCTATTAATGGTACTGAGAGGGCGGATAATGTTGCCATGGTCTTTAGCTTTCGACCTGTTTTGCCATGTTTTTCTTCCGTGTCTTCTTTCTTTTTCCAAATTTGCTCGTCTAACGTTTTTGTCACGCTTACTTCTCATTCTTGGGAAAATAGAATAGGAAGAATAAAGAAAGAAAGAAAAGAAATATATATATATATATTTTTTATTATATTTTTATATATTAATATAATTTATATATATAATTATTATATTATAATTTGTTTTATTATTATATTATTTTATATTATTATTTATATTATATATATTTTATATATATATAATATATATAATATTATCATATTATTATTTATTATATATTTTGCAGTCTTAACCCTATCAAATTCTGAGTACATTTCAATGCCACTCATTCCTATCTATCCCCAGCGCCAAAGCAGTCCCACACCAGAGGTACACCACAAGACTAAGTGGCTTAATACCCGTGAGGTTATGAATCTTACATGAACATTACTATAATAAAAAAGTTATTTAATTATTAATTTTATCCTTTGCCTAATATAATAAAGCGTCATTTTAAAAAAGAGAAATGTGAATTTTTTCCGATTAGATATGGGTGGGGGAAGCTGAGTAAGGGAGTTATAGTCGAACGGCACAATAAGGAGGGATTGGAATAACATCGCTCTTTTCTTGAGATGAAACGTTGCTTAATGAGGGTAGTTGGCTTTTGTGTTGCCAATCTAAGAGAAAATAATAACATCAGAATAAAAATTTACAGTATATTTCAGATTAATCCAAATTATATATATTTCATATAAAAACTTTCAAAAAATTAAATAAATATGAAAACTGAAAATAAATAATAAAAATCAAAAATTTTAAACTTACAAAAAAAATAAAGTTAAATGCAAAACGTAGAAGTCAGCATGTGAGAATAATATTTTGAACATTGATCTGGAAAATATTATTTCAATACTATACTATTGTTGAATAAATATATTTGGCAGCACGCATTATGGAACCGAAAACAGGAAAAGTTGCTGATCTATCGTAGTTCATGTGTGGAAAGAAGAAATAGCTCATTTATTTGGGTTCTGTTGTACTGACTGTAATTAGACTAGGAATATCTCTCTGAGGTCCCTACGCTTTTTCAGGAGTGGTTATTTTAGTCTGAGATGATGTTTAGGCGCAGCAGTTGTAATATTGTATATATTCTGAGATGTAAATGTTTATTGGAATCGTATTCTTTGGCTCCTCTAATCACTAGCTGATTACAGATCTCTGTGTTCATTCAATCCTAATTTGATATTTAAAATATTAAGAGATATTTTAATCCTAAATAGCAAATGCATAAGCTATTTAACTTTCCTTTAACTGACTTTGTGTTTAACAATACCAATATATATTTAATTATTTCTCTAAAAAATTACAATGTATTATATTCTTAACTTTGTTATAGCTGGTACATGCCACTATTTTATATAATTATTTATAATAATTTATATTATTATTATTATATTATATATATAATTATTTTTATATATTATATATTATTATATAATTATTATTATATATATATATATTATACTATTTTTATAATATAATATTATTATTTATTTTTATTTATTATTTATATTATTATTTATATTATTTTATTAATATAAATATAATCCATGGTTCGATATTTCTGTTAATTTTTGGTGTTTGGTCTTCTGTCCCGCGAGTTATGCGAGGCTCTTAGTAGCGCGGCGCGCTTATTGGTGTATCGATAAGCGAGTATCTTTCGTTCTTCCTGATATCATCTCCTGTGCTAATTTTCATTCAGGTTTTTTTCTTCAGATTTTTCGTTGCAGGGGAGGAGCTGGCTGTCGGGCGATGCGAGAGGGAGGCGGGCTGGTTCTGATCAAATAACGAAAGGTGTGCTCAACTATGATTGATACCATTTCCCGGCCAAAACTTTCTTGCGACATCTCTTGCTAGCACATTTTCTCTAACAACTTCTTGTCGTTCTGTAAAAAAACCTAACATCTTCGGTGTTTCTGTAATGGTTTTGTTGCTAATCTTTCTTCAAACTGAATTGGCTATATTCTTTCTTCGGGCTTCTTTTATTTCTTTTTCTGACTCAATCCCTGGTGGTTGTATGTTCTGCTCTCTCTCTCTCTTTCCCTTTTCTCCTCCTTCTCCTCCTCAGTGTGTCCTATGTCTTTAGTCTCTGTGATGTGACATTTTGTCGGTGCAAGTGGGTCTCGAGAATCTAGTGAGACAGGTAGTGGGAAGAGGCGGTGGGGATTGTGCTCGAGTTTTCACTTGCCTCTGTGTTTTAGGTAGGATGTTGTTCCTTTCCCGTTTCTTCTGGCTCTCCTTTTCCTCTCTACGTTTCAACTATATTCTTACCTATGTCTCTTATATCGTATTTAGACACTACCTCTCCAGGTGTTTGGATAGTCACTGGCGACATTCTCAGTGGGGCCAGTTCCGAAATAAAGGTTTGTACTCTCGTTTTTCTATCTTCTAATACTACGCCGCGGTAGTATTTCAGTCTTCGTGCTACTTGTTATGTCGTATCTCAAGATCGTGGTTTGAAGACACCTGTCTCATTTCTCATTTCTTAGATTCATGTCCTGAACTTATCATTTCGTCGCTTTCTTTCCGATCGCCCAAGTTATTGTCTTATTTGTCGGCGAGGTCTCGCAGTCTATTGCTCGGCGAATAGTCTTCTCTCTTATTCTATCTGATTTATTGTTTTCCGCCCTTAGGAGGTAGCTACGGTAAGACTTGGGTGCGTGGTGGTCTGTCTTTGACATTCTAAAGCATTTATTAGTACGTCGGGAGTTTGGATCTAAATGCGTTCACTTTCTTGCGGGTGTGGGCTCAGCGCAAGCCTCCCTACCTTTGGGTATTCCTTCCTTCTTACTTATTGTCTTATCTTATGTCTAGTTTTCTGCTTTTTTAATCATCGCTCAATTACGGCTCAGTCATTGACAGTTTTGCTTTTTTTTTTATTTATGTGTGTGTTCTTTCTTTTCCCCTCTAAATTGTGGTGTTTCTTAATATTGTCTTATCTCCTACTTTATTTATGCTTCCTAGTTGATTGATTTATTCTTTCTTCTAACTCTGCACACTAACTCTATCCTACTTTTCTGATAATTGCCGATGACTCGACCTTTCATACTTCAACTCATTTCAATTCTGCTACATCTTTTACTTCCACAATTTTCCTTCTCTCTCAATTCCCTTCAATCTTTTCCGATTCTAGTTCTCTTGAGATCTGGATAGAATTCCGGTTGGGGGTCGTTCTCAAACCTTGTAAATTTAATTCTTTAAAAACTCAACCTTCTATAATAATTCTCTCTTTTCATAAAATCACTTTTCCAACTCCCTATCTTTCTTTTCGATGGCTCCTAAACAATAACCAAAAATATTTGATCTTAGGAAAACCTTCACTATACAACAAACGGTTAATAGTGTGGTCGGCCTCAAAGAAACTGTGAATTATCTGTTTAGACTTGCGAGACTTTTTCCTCTTCTGCTAGGGGTTATCTGTGTCGCGTTATTATGCAGAGGGGCTTGCAGTTCGCGCCCGTTGGTAGTGGAGTACTGGGCTGCGGCGGAGAGCTGTGGGGGGGGGTCTATCGGTTTTCAAACCGGGCTTTTTGGTGGAGCACGTGGTCGTAGTGCAGAAGTTGTACCTAGAAAGACTTTTAGGTAACTGTAGTTCCGGCTACTTTCCAGCTTGCTAATTTGGTAATCTTACTGAGTATTGTTAATGCGATGTTGTACGGCGTGGCATGTGTTGGTGAGTGTGTCGGTTTATGTAGTTTGGGGGTTGTGGTTCTTAAGTATGGGTTAGCGTTGGTGGCTAGCCGGCGAGTGGTGCTGGTGGGTGCTCGAGGTGTAATCTTGTCACTTGCGCGTAATCGCAACTCTGTTACCTTTACGTAGCGTCCTCGTGTTGGTGAAAGGTCAGGCAGTTGGGGTTGCGGTGTCCTGCGCTATTTAGAGTTTGTGTGGATATTGGTAATCCCAGGTCTTAGTTCGTCTTGCGGTGTCGTTTCGCGCTTTCTCTGTGAGCCTGGACGCTGGTGTGGTTGTGGCGGTTTTGGGTTGTGGGTGTGTCTGGGGTGTCTGTCTGATTCCTCTGTCCATGTCTGCTGTGTTTTGTCTCTGCTGAGTTAAGGTGCTCTCTCGTGCGATTTCATAAGCTTGCGTCTGTGCTCATTGTGGCATGCGGTATGTGGCGTTAGTTGGTGAGTTTCTGAGACGTGCAACACCCCCTCTCTCGTTTGAATAGGCCGGCATGACATTGTCGCCTGTGAGTGGTGGTGGAGTGATGCATTGGACTGTTAGAAACGACATATATATGGGAAGTAGGGTAGGTTGATCCGGTGCTGATGTGGTGGAGATGAGTGTGTTTGGCATGGCGTGTTATTAGGATGTGATTTATAGGGAGTGGCGGGTTTTTAGTTTAGGGCATGGGTTGTGTGTGGAACTGGAGTGAGTGTATATTGGGTTTTATGAGTGAGTAGGTAGTTGAGTAGTATGTGCTTATTATAGGTATGTATTTTTGTCTGTGACGATAGTTTATTTTGGTATTAAGTGGGGTGCGGTAGGTTAGGGTATTATTTATCAGGTTTGTTCTGTTTATATTAGCTTTCTTTTGATGTTAGTTAGTGATATATATACTTTAATATATATAAATATATATTATATTTGGGGGAGGTAATTGTATTGATTGTGTATTATTTATTTATATTATCTTATTTTTTATTTTATTATATTATATTATATTATATATATAATTTTTTATATTATTATATATATATAATTAATATTATGTATTTTATATTTATATTTTATATTATATATTATAATATCTTATATAATTATAATTATTAGTATTATATTATTTTTATATTTATATATATTATATACATATATGTAATTATATATTATATATTTAATTTATCTATTTAATTTATTATTATATATATATTTATATTTAGTTTTTTTTTGTGAGTTTTTTTATTGTTATATATTTAATTTATGATTTATATTTTATCATTTTTTTTTGTGTATTTTTTGAGTTTTATGTATATTATATTTTTATTATATATGGTAGGTGAATTTATGCTGTTTTATTTTTTATATTTATAGATTTATATTATTTTATTTTACTTTTTTTTATTTTTATTT
>JABUQX010120990.1:17500-21967 GCA_015478945.1 Trachelipus rathkii | reverse complement strand
TGCTTTCATCTCATAGCCGTTCTATACAATTCACATTTTTGTTTTTTATATTACAAATATAAGATATGCATGCTTCCCCATAGATTACACGCAAGAGTTTCCCGCAGTCCCACAAGAAGAGTAAGTGTTGGTCCCGAAATCCTTTGAACGTCGCAAACTTCGTCGTATCGTAGAAGCCCAAAACCAAACTGAGTCAACAGGTCGTGATACAGTAGATGGTAAATCCAATCCAAGCGAAACACACCGGGCAGCCTCAGGTTCTTCTCCAGTTCGCAATACTGAGACGAAAAAACAAGGAAAGGTATGCATATTTCAAATTCTGGAATACGTATATATTAACCCTATAACAATCTACATTTAGCTTACACGCTCTTTTTCACCTTTCAACAGAAATCATCTGGAGTACCTCAACGTAAACAGTCAGACTTAAATACTGGTGAATCCGCTGAATCTCCAAATACCCGTGCAGCTACCCCTGCTCCCTTATCTGAAGCGAATATCCCAACTTCGGAATCGTCGGTAAGTTACAATCTAATTATTCTATATATTACTGAAAAATATTACTGAAAAATATTGTTACATAATAGTATGTTACACAATTGTTTATGAATTTTCATTCTTTTTCCAGAAAAAGCAGAAACAGAAAGGGCATCCAGGCCGGATTGTAGATGACGGAGCTGTTGCGGGCCCTTCACGCGTAGAGGTGTTTCATGACGATGAGGAGGAGGAGGTTGATGAACCGCCTGCACCTTTCTCGACAGAATTATTGAAAGTCACACGTGAAGGATCTACGCGTAATTCAGGGATTATCGACAACCACCGCTTCAGAGTACGTATCGACACCAGACGGATCTTTAATGGAAATCGAGACATTAATGATGTACTAGTAGGTGTCATACACAGCGTGATAGAACAGGTACGAGAAGTAGTGACATATCGGGAATATACCCTCCGTGCAGGTTTCCTTTTTACGGATAGGAATGGGGGTCAATTCCATATACGAATTCCTCATGAAATTATATCTCGCCCAAATCTGGCTCAATATTTATCGGATCGCTTTCTAGAGCTCTTTCAGTCTGGAGACCAAGCCATGCTGGATGATTTCATTGTAGATGTTCAGATATGTCATAATCCAGAGGGTAATGGACCAATTGACCCTTCTTCTGTACACTTTACACATAAAGACGTTAATAAAGTACACCTAGGTATAAATAACGAGAATAGGGAAATAAGAACAAGTGTAGGATGTGGGTTCAGGGCTATAGCAGCATGCTATAAGCTCCACACTCATGTACCTAAAAAACAAGACCAAGATGCCCCTAAAATATATAATTTTAAGCCTAATAATCTACATACAATAGGTGAAGAGATCGCAACTCATTGCGGTCTGACTTATGAAGATCCCCTAAAGGCTGAGGATTTTGCAGTAATAGAGGAAAAATTAGAGTGTAGGATATTTGTTTTTACTAAAGATGAGAACGGTAAACTCGAGATAATGTTTAAGCCGCACGAACAGAATAGGGACTTACCTCTCTTTGTAATAGGATATGATTCCGAGGAAACCCATTATTATTATCCTTTTCCAGGAGATTCCATCAAGATAGCTTTAGGCAGTGTAGAACCTAAGAATATCAAGGGACCAGTTTTTTGTCATCAATGTTATAGTTTCACAGACCATTTAATTAATCATTTACAAAACGAATGCACTGAATACAGGTGCGGCCAATGCTTAACTTATAAATGTAAAGCTTTGCCGGGCGATACATCTAAGCTTTTACACTGTGATAAATGCAATCGTGACTTCTATAATGAGGAATGTCTTAAATTGCATAAAGATCTCACATGCAAATACCTTAACGTGTGTACATTATGCGACAGTGAGATAGTAGCTGATAAACAGGGCAAACACCGGCACGACTGCATGCATATTAAATGTGGAGTATGCGATGAGAAGTACGGAATAGAAGGCGATAATCACCAATGTTTCATGAAAAAAATCAAGGTTCCAACAGATGACGCTTTCGCCAAGCGTAAGCCAACCTTCACGTTTTATTACGACATCGAAACCTATAATCATAATAGTCGTGAAGAGGAAGGAGGACGCACAAAAACGGATATGCTTCCATATATTCTAGTGAGCATGCTAGTATGCAATGCATGTGGTGAGAAAGAACTAGACAATTCATCGCCGTGTGAGACTTGCGGTACGGTCCGGACTGAAATATTCAAGCTGAATTTGGAGGCAACAGAAGAGTATGAGAAGTGTCCCGTTGATCTATTTCTCAACTATATATTCAGATTTGCTGAAAAACATAAGAAGTCAAATATACTAGTTGCAGCTCATAATGGGGGAAAATTCGACAATCAGTTTGTTTACAGCAAACTGCTTGCCCGACCTACCGTTCATTCCATATCTTCCAACCCTGTGAAACGTGGAACCAAAATTATAACTATGACTGCTAATCACAATATCCAGTTTAAGGACACGTTAATGTTTATGCCCTGTGCACTGAAAAAACTCCCTAAGTGCATGGGCATTACAGGTGAGCTTTCTAAAGGATTCTTTCCTTATCGGTTTCTTACCCTTGAGAATATAAATTACAAGGGTAAAATTCCAGATAAGGAGACCTTTGAGACACATCGTATGTCCGACAGTGAAAAGGCTGATTTTGAGCGCTGGTATCAAACATTTAACAATAAGGACTACGATATCATGAAGGAGTGTACAACGTACTGCGTTCAGGACGTTAATATTCTTCGTCAATCGTTCGAGAAATTCAGGGGTATCTTCCTCAGGGATCATAAAGTTGATTGCCTACTTGATTGTTCTACCATTGCTGCATTATCGTTCATGATATATAAAATGCACTATATGCCTGAAAATACTCTGGCCCATATAGGACGTACTGATGATTCAAACTACTCGTATGACGGTGTGAAGTGGCTTACGTTCATGGAGATGTATAGGGGTCAGCGAATCGAACATGCAAGGAATGGTGGCGAGCGTAAATTTAAAATCAAAAACAGGTATCTAAAGCCTGACGGCTACGTTGAAATTCCAGCTGAAGATTACATACCCTTTGACATTAATGAGTTCTTATCTTCACGTCAACTCAACGTTAATGAACAAACGATAGAACTGAATAACATGCGACCACCTCCTCCACCTGGTACGGCCATGAAGAAGATTGTCTTGCTCTTCCACGGCTGTGTATGGCATGGCCATCAATCATGCAAGAAAGGATTAGAAATTCTCCATGGCGTGTCAAGTCTTGATAGGTACAGTAAGACCATGAGACAAGAAGCGGATTACAAGGCACAAGGATATGAAGTAATTAGAATATGGGAATGCGAATGGTCGAAAATGAAAAAAGAGTGTGAGGTCACTATTGTAAACACCAACGACGAAACACGAACTGAGAAGTTAGGACGATACGTCCAATCAATTGGAAATGAACTTGCAAATGCGAAACTAGAGGTAGGGGAAGCCTTGTACGGGGGCCGTACAGAACCCTTCGTCTATTACTTTCCACCGACAGAAGGCGTTCAATTGAAGTACCTAGACTTCACATCATTGTATCCTTTTGTCCAGAAAACAAAACCCTTTCCAGCCGGTATGCCTACGAAACTCGTAGGTAGGGATCTTCCTTCCATAGAAAAGTTCGTCCAAGAAATGAATACCACTTATTTCGGCCTCTCGTATGTTTCGGTATTACCTCCTAAGGAACTGTACACCCCTGTCCTGCCTGCGCGATATGACAATCGGTTAATATTTTCACTTTGTAGAACATGCAGCGCATGTGGTTATGAAGGCAAATGCAGGCATACGGACAATCAACGTATGTTAAAAGGCGTATACTGCAGTCCAGAGTTGGAATTAGCTGTAAAGAAAGGCTATGAGATCAAAAAGATACATGAAATATGGAAATTTACACCTTCAAATGACATATTCGGCAAATACGTTGAAACATTCTTGAAATGGAAAACTGAGGCTTCGGGGTTACCGGATGGAATAACCGATAAAGACTGTGAAGAATTCTTTCAATACCTGCAAGATTTCAAGGATATCGAGGGCGTAACACTTGATCCAGACAATATTAAAAGTAATCCTGGAATGCGTTATATAGCTAAATTACTTCTCAATTCATTATGGGGAAAACTAGCTCAACGTATTCCCAAGAATGAAGATATAGTCTGTACGAGTTACGCCCAGGTCTGGGACTTAATGAAGAGAGCTGATCTTAAGGTTAGAAATATCATTGTAGCGGATGATAAACATATAGTCGAAGTCACACATACTGGCTTCACTAATAAAACAGCAAAGGCTACAAATGTAGCTGTTGCATCCTTTACCACAGCTTATGCTAGGGTAGAATTATATAATCTCCTCGATTCTCTAGGTCAACGCGTACTTTACTGTGATACCGACAGCTGTGTTTTCACAGCCCGTAAAGGTCAATATATTCC
>JABUQX010120990.1:0-7500 GCA_015478945.1 Trachelipus rathkii | reverse complement strand
TGAACATCATTTGGGATAGGTTCCATTTCGTTCAAACATTACATTAAATATGTCACTGAGATATTCACCTGTATGACGTTCAGTGAGAGGTTCAGAGCACGCACAGCAAAAAATTTGGCTACTGAAATAATTATCAACGGTATGACTACTCGGAGAAAACAAAGAAATTGCTGGTTGAGTATTTGACCATTCGTCGGTGGAGAAATCTAACTTTAATTTTAACGCTGTCCTACATTTTCTTTCAAATAATATATTCTTCTGTAGTATTTTTTTTAGTAGTGTGTTGAAAGAGATCGATACTTTCGTTAGCCATACAAAGCCTAGAATTTGAACGTGATGAAACAGGAAGATAGACCATTACTATCATTTCTGTAAATTTATTATATATATAGTTTTTTTTTAATTTTTTATTTATTCTTTTTTTTTTATATATAAAATTTCAGTGTCTCTTATATTTGTATTTTGTATGTTTAGTTATGAGTAGAATTGCTTCTTTTCTTAAAGTTGAATTGATTTTGCTCTTTATCATTTTCCTTTTCTACAGTTACTTGTGTTTTGCTGTTTAGATAGTTCTTTCCAGATTGTCATTCCTTTCCGAGAAAATTACTTACAGGAAACAACTATCGAAAGTATTCCAAACAACACTGATACAGATTTCATGAGGAATTGCATTCAAACAGTTGTGTTAAAGCGAAGTATACTCACAGGTTTACGAAGCCTATCAATATTAATATTGATAGATTTCGATTGTGATTCAAATTACTGTCTCTACCTTGAGACGGCATTAGTGAACTCAATCTAGTCAATTTCTCACAAAAGTTGTTTAAATTTTCTAGCAAGTCCCATCAATATTCTCTATTCGCATTCCGATGTCGAGGTACTTATGCAATGTAATAGCTTGCGAATACGAGAAGTCAATATAATATATTAATATATATTTAATATATATATATAATATATATATATATATATATATATATATTATATTATATATATATATTATATATATATATATATATATATATATAATATATATATATATATATATTATATATATATATATATATATAAAGGCTGTACCAAGGGAGTTTTGAGGAGTCTGAACCCCCGTAAATTAGTTTAAAGGGTTCAGAAAAGTTTGATTGGGTTTTTCTCTTATTTCAATTTATAGAGTAATAAAAATTATAATAAAAGATTTTAATGGCATTAACGACGATGTAGGCAAGAGGCTCTGGGGGTGATCTGACATCTAGGTTCAGTGGGCAGTTGAAAAACTAAGGAGAATCTGAGCCGAGGCAATACTATGGAAGGTTGAAATAGATAGGAATTTCCGATTGGTCAACGATATGATGGTGTAGCAGCAAGGAAGAAAAGTTTTTAGATAGATTGTTCAAGCCAACAAAATATTATACAAAGACATTGCCATTTGTCGTTGACGATTCATATGGAGGACAACACCATTGTAGACTTCTTAGCACAGTGAGAACTACTACTGGGAACTATCTTAGTTTACCAAGGCGAAAATATTTTAATAGAAAAAAAATAAGGAAATATTTTCCCAGTGAAAAATTGGACAAAATAAAATGGAATGTACGAAACAAGGTGGGTGAAAAGTTACGACGGATTGTTACGATTTAGAGGAGTTTTTAAAGCAATTGTTGAAACTTTTGATGAGCTTAAGATGGATCAAGATATTGAACCTTCTAGAAGAAACTCAAATCTTTTTAAATTTATAATCACGAGCGAATAGATTATAAGCTTAATTATGTTTCAATTTATTCTCCTTTACTTTTCTATTATGTACTATATCGTAGTCTATATCATTAGTGACAGCAACTGCTCTTGATCCTACTCAAAATGTGATGCTTGCTTTCAAATATTTTCTCTCAAAAATCTAGGAAAATATTTTAAGCATTCCGGAAGTTGCAAAGTTGCTACAAAGCTTCTGCTTTTTGTTAATGAAGAAATGAATACGCCCATTGTCAGGAACAATGTAATACGAAAAGAAATAAAGCAATTACAATTTCCTTTTCTGATGATTGTGTCTCAAACCAGTTAGAGCAGAAAGTTCGTGAGAGCATAGATCTCATACTTACAATACTTAGTAAATGATTCCATCGATATTTATATTAAAACTTTTACGAATTTTGAAATAAACTTGATGTATAAAGGTACAATGAATTTATAAGGATTTTAGCAGCTATCTCACTCATAACATAAACTATAGAAAGATATTTCTTTCCTCTGAAAAAGGGACACCCAAAAATATTTTTTGCATTTCCCACAGGGGAAGGTAAGGGACTAACAGGCAAACCAATATAAAGACCAAGAAGTTATCCCCCCAATAATTTTTTCCTGGGTAATAGGGAAAGGCAGGGAATAATTAATTTTTTCCATATATATACTATATATATATATATATATATATATATTATATATATATATATATATTATATATATAATATATTACGTATATATATTATATATATATATATATATATATATATATATTATATATATATATTATATTATATATATTATATATATATATATATTATATATATATATTATATATATATAATAATATATTTATATATTTATATATTTATAATATAGTAATATATAATATATAATATAATTATAATATATACCCATATATGCCCATATATATATATTATATACGATATATTATTAGGGCCAACGCTATAAGATTTACTAGTAAGTCATTTTGTTATGATTTTTTAAGTGTGATTATTATGAAGGCTCTGTATTTTTTGTAGTATATATATATAATCACCCTATATATATATATATATATATTACGTATATATATATTATATATAGTATATATATATTATATATTATAATATTATATTATATTATATAATAAGGATCACCCTGTCAATCAGTATCTCATAGTGCTATTTATAAACTCTTAAAAACTGCCAATATATAGGTTAGATAGCTTCACTCCCTATCATGTGAATTAAAATCGTAGTTTAGTCGAATTAATCAATTAGAATTAGCATACGTGGTTTTGGTTACTCGAATTAATATTATATTAAACAGAGGAAGTGTAAAGGTGAATAAATTCATAAGTAATGAATGAAAATATCCTCCGTTACGAAACGGCTCAAATAGTATGAGATAAATAAAATATAATTAAATAAAATTGATATTTTATATTATAATATATTTAAAGTTGGAAATTATATATATACGTTATTTAGACAAGTATTTTATTTTTAATAGTGATTGGGCTCTTAATAGAGATTACTAGGCAACTTTAAACAGTAATTCATATATCATCAGGATTGATATAATTCTCAGAGATTTGATATGACTTTAACAGTGAAAAAGTAATGATAATTAGTCGTATCTGGATGATTTGTAGTTCATAACGAGGTGAATATTATTGGAAACAGCAAACGTTTAAATATAAATTATAATTACCATTTATTTTTGTATTCGACGACGATCTTCCTGTGCATATCTCATGTCGATTTCAGATGTTATTAAGTTAAGTGTAGATTTTTATTCTATTTATCACACTTATTTCGGGATATTATTTAATTATAAGTTGGTCATTAAGTATTTGGCATTTTTAGATAAATCATAAATGTAGTAGTAAGTTAAACGTCCATTTTATTCATTTATTTTACATTAGTTTTATTATATATTAATATATTCTAGTCTCGTCGGTTATATTTACTCGATTTTTTTGTGGTAATAGATGTTTTAAATTCATTTATACTATAATTTTAGTGACATTATGTACTGCAAAATATACAAAACGGTGTTGGAAGATTATAACAAGTGTTATGTGTCATATTTAATTTTGATACGTTTAATTTCTTCATCTTATTGTCCAATAAACTATTTATTTCTTTATATGGATCTCTACCGAACATTACCATATTGTAAATTTATAAAGTTGAGAAGTGAGATAATTACCTCAAAGTGATTTAATGAAATGGGTGCCTTTTATCAAAATTTTTAGGTAAGGTATGTTAAATATAATATTAATTGTAACACTTTTTATATTTTATATTAATAATTTGTTAGGTCATAGATATAGAATTAGGAGCTGATACGATTATATTTATTTAATTGATATATTAGGGTATAATTATCTGCCTCTAGAGAGAAGGTTCATCAGTGTTTCTTGTCAAAGCAATTAATTATTTGTGAAATATTTCTACTTGGTTGGAAAATAAATACTATTTGCCTTGTTTTATTCCTCCGTTTTTTGTTGTTATTTATTTATGTAAGAGTTGGTTAATACTTGTCATATATTGATCGTTAATTTTGATGTTCTTATTTACAGAATCTAACAGGATTTATAAAGGAAACAGTCATAATATATATATATACATACTATATTATATATATTATTTATATATATATATATATTATATATATTATATATATAATATATCATATTTTATATATTGGGTATTTTGGAAATTTCCCTCTGTATCTAATTTGGAGTATTTATTATATTTTATAATAAATATATTTTTTATATTTTCGATTATAAGTATATATTTATATATATTATATATATTATATATATAATATATATATATATTTATATTAATTATTATAATATTATTATATTTTATAATATATATATATAATTTATATATTATATTATGAATGTGACTTCATATCCCCATGTTTTTTCGGTTCTTACGAGTGCCGCCTCAATACTGAATTATATATATATATATATATATATATTATATATATATATATTAATATATATAGTATATATATTTATATTTAATATTATTTTAATATATATTATAATATTATTAATATGTATATATATATATATATTTATATATATATTATATAATATATATATATATATATATATATACATATATAATATATATTATTATATATATATATATATATTATTATAATTATATATTATATTATATATATTATTATATATATATTATATATTTTAATTTATATATATATTAATATTATATATATATATATATTATAATAATATATAAATATATATAATATATATATAAAATATATATTATTATAATTATTTATATATGATAATTAATATTAATATATATATAGTATACATATATAATATTATTTTATTATATTATAATATATATATATATATAATATTAATTTTATATATTATATATATTATTAAATATATATATATTAATTATATTATAATATATATATTATTATATATATTAATATATAAATATTATAATTAAATTATATTATATATTAATTAATAATATACGGTAATATATTAGTAATGTGTTAAAAGATAATGATTAATTAATTTATTATTAATTAATGATAATGATAAAGGGAGTTGAATTTAATAATTGTGATTTAAATGATGATAAATTTAGTAGATAAATGATAATAATGGTAATAGTTAACTTAAGGTTAGAGGTAGTGGGTGATTTAAATATTAATAAAATAAAATTATTAATAATAATTAATATAATAATAATTAATAATTAATTAAATAATAATAATAATAATAATAATTAATCTAATATTATATGATCTCATGATCATGATTCATGATCCATTGATCATGATCATTAATTACATGTCATTAAATTATAATTTTTTATATAATTATAAAATATTAAACAATATATATAATAATAATAATTATTAATTAATAATAATAAATAATAATATTTTAATCGGGGGATATATTTAATTAATTTTTGCTTTTTATTACAGCGTAAATTGTTTATGTGTTTATGTAATATTATTCCTAATTTTTATTTATATTTATGTATATTATATTTTATTATATATATATAATATATATTATATATATTTATTATCATATATATAATTAAGCGTACTTAAACTATACCTTCTCAGAATTGGGTAGAAGTACAATCGTACCAAACTTAAGCTTGAGCGATCAGGTTCGCATAATTCTTTAATTGGTCGTATTATTATTATGGTTAGTTTGGTGAGAATGTGAGCTAATGTCTACTTACCTTGGGGGCTTGTGTCTTCGTCCTGCTCTATCGGATCAATATATATAAATATGTAGTAACCTCCTTCATTAAGAATTAGGGCTCTGCCTCATTATAAGGCTAGGGTGTTGTTTATCTGTAATTCATATATATATATAATTATATATATTATTATTAATTTTATATATAATTTATATTATATATATATTATTATAATATATAAATATATATATATAATATATATTATATATTATAATTATATATATAATATATATATTATATATTATAATAATATTATATATATATATTTATTATATATTATATATATTATAATATATATTATTAATTATATATTATTATATATATTTATATATTAATATATTATTTTAATATATATATATATATATATTATATATATATATATATATATATATAATTTATATATATTCAGCCTTTATATTATATAAGCTATCTGAGTCGTATAGTAATTGACACTATTAAAAAATATATTAAGTGAAAGGTAAGTAAATAGATGGAAAGTTTTAATTAAATTAAAGAAAACACTACAGTTTAATTAGAAGATAGGCCTGAAGTTAATTGAATAAGAATGTCAAAGAGCTTATTGATTTTATAAGTTTTCATATATTAGATAAATAGAATGTTTTTAGATCAGTGTCTTGGACCTAGATTTAATGAAATAAATATAAAATTTATTTATACTATAACGAATATAAATTTGACCTTTTATAAAACTCCGTGTGAAGATTATAAATCAAATACATTATAATTTTTTACATTTTCTCGATTGAAATTTAGTTGAGTTATATAGTGAGTTGGCCAAAATATTTTGCTATTGTAGTTTCTCTTAATATTCATTTAGTTACTCATACCTAACACCCACAAAGAAAAAATATTAAAGAGCTAATTATCTCATTCTGAATAAAATGGGGAGCGATAAAGTTTTCACCTCGGTTCTTTTTAATTATTTTAAACTTTGCTTGACAAAATAATATAAAAACCTGGTGTCAGATGTTTAATCCTTCCATAATAGTGAAGTTTGGATTAAAGCGATCAATATATAAAATGAATAATATTAATGATAGATTTGGTAATAAATTGGTACGCTCTCTATTTAGTTCTGACTTTTCATATTTGAGGTAAGTGAATCTATTATTCTTCTACTATTAAATTCAAGATAGGAATGTGAATCAAACAACAATTATAGTCAAGTTCCTACTTTATATGGTATATATAGGCTCAACGCGTAGAGCACTCGCCTAACTAAGTCGAGAGACCTACAAAGGTTGGTCATTATGGTCGGCGTGTGAGTGTGTAAGCTGTTCTTCTTGACCCCGTATATATATTAATTATATACGTCTTGCTCAGACTAAATAAATAAATGGTGGTACTACTAACTTATTTATTCCTATCGATTAGGGCTCTTGCACCGTGTGAATGCATGTGGTGTCATATAATTTGTTAAATTTAATATATTATATATATA